>JBBPBX010014002.1:12291-26870 GCA_038048925.1 Garcialebias charrua | reverse complement strand
TTCTCTGAAACACAGAGCATCCTAGGTGGTCAGCCTCACAAATAGGTGACTCCTCTAAACATGCTGGAAGGTGTTCATTGACTGGGAATCCGCTATATCTTTCCTTAATGTGAAACACGTTTGGACATGGTTGGAAGAGTGTTGGACGTCCAAAATCAGAAGCAGTGGTGAAGAAAGTACAAACTGTTGGTGGTTTGTGCACGTTGCCCAGGCATACATTGCCGACTATCACCCATCCCAAGTCCAACTTTTGTGCGTAAGGCATGTTGTGTGTGCCGTTCACCTGTTTGCGGACTTTGTGAACACGGAGCATGTCACGGCCCAGAAGGAGCATGATTGGGGCATTTGGATCAACCTCTGGGATCAGATGTGCTAGTGATTTCAGATGAGGATGGTAGAGTGCTACATCGGGAGTTGGAATCTCGTCTCTGTTGTTCGGGATATCATTACACTCTATGAGACTTGGTAATGTGAGGCGAACAACTCCATCCAGAGATTCTACTTCGTAGCCTGTAGCTCTTCTACCTGATACTTGTTTCACTCCAGCGCATGTTCTCAAAGTGTAAGGAGAACTTGAACTTGTGTCACTGAAAACTTCAAAGAACCTTGAAGTAACTAGTGATCGGTTGCTTTGCTCGTCTAAGATGGCATAAACTCTCTTAGCCTTGTCTCTAGACCCAGATGGATAAACCTTTACAAGACATATTTTAGAGCATGATCTCTCAGCAAGATCCCCTCCACAAACTTGTGTGCACTGAGTGTTGACCTGCGATTGAAAGGCGAGTTCATCCTCCCCGCCGTGCACCGATGGAGGCTCTAGCTCTGCTGCCCAAGGTGCTGGCCCAGGGTGAAGCACTGTGGGATGCCTTTCGCTGTTGCATTCAGAGCACTGGATTATGGCTGTGCAGTTTTTTGCTACATGCAATGTGGAGGAACAACATTTAAAGCAAACGTGATTCTCCTTCAAGAAGCTCTTACGATCTTCAATGGACTTCTCCCTAAATGCTCGACATTTGCGTAGAGGATGTGGCTTTTTATGTAGAAGACACACTTTATTGCAATCGTCAGATTTTGAAAAGGGCTCATTTGTTTTTGATATCATTTTGGCGATAACCTCAGTTTTGTGTGTAGAAACCTCTTTGTGTTTGTTTGACTTCCAAGTTGTCCTCTCAGCCTTTGGACCAATCTCCTCTTGAGTGTTGAGGTTGAAACTTGGGTCGTTCCGAACGCTTGCTTCTTGACTGATGAATTCCACGAAGTAACCAAATGGTGGATATGAAACATGATGTCTTTGCTTGTATGCTGAACCTACTGATGCCCATTTTTCCTGTAGGTTAAAGGGGAGCTTTCGCAGGATCGGATTGATACCTCTTGAAGTGTCAAGAAAGGTAAGGCCAGGTAAGTCTCCTTCATCCTTGGCTGCCAGGAGTTCGCTCAGTAGATCGCTCAACTTAATTAACTTGAAATAGTCTTGATTTGTTATTTTGGGAAACATCTCAATACGTTTGAAGAGAGCATCTTCTATAATTTCAGCAGAGCCATACGTTTGGTCAAGCCGGTTCCAAATCATGGTCAGTCCTGCATCTGGACGGTTTATGTGAATTGCTCTAATTTGCTCCACATGTTCAGCCGAATCTTTGCCTAGCCACTTAAGCAGAAGGTCCATCTCTTCATTAGATGTCAGACTTAAATCGTGGATGGCAGACTGAAATGATCGTTTCCAAGCTCTATAGTTCTGAGGTTTATCATTAAACTTGAGTAAACCTGTAGATACAAGTTCCCGTCGAGCCAAATAACGTACAAAGTCATTCATATTTGAATCAATGAATTTAGGATTTGAGTATGATGAATGAGGGGGATGACCACTGCTGTCCACTTGTGGCATGGAGGGTTGCATTGGAGTAAAATGGTCGTGCTCAAACCGGACTGTGTTTTTCTCATGAGTGAGTTGCTGGTGAACATGAGGCTGCTGAGGAGTCTGGCAAAAGGACTGAGATGCAGAATTATCTTGATTTGGGATGAACGGCTTAGCATCTGGCTTAAGGTGCATGGATGAAGCATCAGTATCCAGCTGTGACTTATAAGGAAGAGAGACTTGTTGATGCTCTACATCTGACTGTTGACCTTGGTTGAAAACATAGTCTTTAGTTCGTTTAATGGCTTCTAAGGGAGGTATTTCCCTGTTAAGCTGATTAATGGATGGAGTTTTTCTCAAATCTGCAGCTGCTTCAAGTGCTTCAGCTTCAGCAACAGCTGCAGCTGTTTCCTTTTTGATACTGAGAATTTCCATTGATGCTTCCAATTTGGCCTTTTGAAGTTTTAAATTAGCCTCCTCTTCAGCAAAAGCGAGGCGTGCTTTTGCTGCTTCAGCTTTTGCTCTTGCTTTAGCAGCAGCTGACTCTGTAATCGATGTTCTTGATCGAACTGAAGAACATGAGGCTTGAGATCGTGTCTCCCATGTTGCTGCTTCCTCTGTCATCATTACTTGTTTTCTTATAATGATTTTAGAGAGGCGAATGTTCTAATGATAGTTCAGGCTGTGACGATATGTATTCAGATCTTCTAGCTTGCACTGCGATGTCTAGCTCGTTGAGAAGCCGTGGTTTCACTGTACTGCCCTCGTCACATGAGGCAAATGCAACTAGACAGTCAGTTAAACTCTTCCCCAATATCACGACTCTGAGGAAAGTTGTTTTCTTGTCCACAGGTTTATTGACATGAAGGAAGTGTGAAACTAAAACACACAAAAAATATATTTCACTTATTCAGCCTTTTTAACATGTACATATATGGTTAATGCAAATAAATGAAATGTTCCACATGAATTAGCTTCTTGTTCTTAACTTTTACCGTTTTACACAATCTTGACTTAAAGCTGATAATATATAATGATTTTTCAATATATATAGGAGCATGAACTGACTTATTTATTGCAGTAGCTTGGTCTGATAACAAATTAACGGTAGTATTGTGACCTTGCAATAAACATTCAAAATACTTGAAGCAAAACTTAACAAACCAGTAATTCTGTAAAAATAATGATCTGCAATAATATATTAAACATAACATACCCACGATGCTACATTTAGAGCGAAGATGAATGCAGATGGCACTGGCTTGACTGAACACATGGACCACACTTGAATTCTGACTCTCAACCCAACTTCCTGGTTGAAGTCACATGACACATAGCTTGGGCTGTATCTCTTAAAGGGACAGTCAACATATTCAAATACACTATTGTTAAACACTCAACAACACACATACGTTTTTTATTTTTTTATTTTACAAATGAAAATAAAATTATAATTAAAAGGAAAATTAGTGAAAAACAGCTAGATTGTGAGGCAGTGTAGAATACTAAAAACAGGAACATGAATGAAGTTTTCTTCTCAAGAAATACACTATTTTTTACATGAAGTAAGTACTGTATTTATTTCTTATAATGAAGTAAATAAATACTACTTTTTTATAAAAGTATTTATGTTTAATGAAGTCAAGAAATAATTTTTATATGTATTTTTTTTTCTGAAATAGATTTTAAATTCAACTTTACAGTATATGTCTTGGTACTGTGAAGCGCTTTGGTGCCCCTCAAAGGGGGCTGGAAAGCGCTATATAAGTAAGCTCCATAAGTTAATTCTAATTTTTCATTCAACCTTTATTTAGTCAGGTAATTCTCATTTAATCTCGTGGACTCATTTACAAAAGCGACCTGCTACAAACTAAAGAATGATGAACAGCAATGATACAAATTACCTTAAACAATTTAAGTCAAAGTCAAGTCAAAGTCAACTTTATTGTCAGAACTGCAATATATACAGGACATACACAGGATTGAAATTGCGTTTCTCTCAGTCCCTCGGTGCAACAGTAACCATTTAAACACTAAAACACTGAAACATTTAATAAACATAAGCATAAAATAGTAAAAGTGTAACACTGTCCTGAGTTTTTGCATAGTAGTATAAAAGTATGAAAATTTACACCAACACTAAAACACTAAACATTTAATGAACATAAGCATAAAATGAAATAATAAAAGTGTAATACTGTCCTGAGTTTTTGCATAGTAGTATAAAAAAGTATAAAAAGTATATCTATAAAATAAACTGAAGGTTCTAGCATTGACATTTGCAAAGAGTGGCAAAGCAGCATATGAGTTAATGTACACAGTATATGTATGAGGTAGTAGTTGATGTTGGTATAGAGGCAAAAGTGGCATATGCAGTAAGGCACATTGGGCATCCTTAAATAAGGCTGGTCAGAGAATACTGTATATGTATCAGCAGTAGTGTAGATATAAAAGTAGTGTAAATGTAAACAGTAGTAATAAATGTAAACAGTAGTAATAAATGTAAACAATATTAATAAATGTAAACAGTGAATGTAAACAGTAGTATGTAAACAGTGAATGTAAACAGTAGTATGACTATGGGGCCAAGATGGTGTAGTGGCTAGGGAATCAGACTTGGGATCCGAAGGACCCAGGTTCGAACCCCGGCCACGGCACACCTTGGGGTGTCTATGAGTGCACATCTATTTTCCCCAGCTCCCCGGGCGCTGACTACGGCTGCTCACTGCACCACCTGGTGGTGGTTGGGTTAAATGCAGAGGCCAATTTCGACTGTCAAGTATGGGAAACATACACAGATGACAAAAAAAAAAGTGACATTAGTGCAAATATGAGAAGTAGTGCAAACTGAATGAGCACATGACCGAGAGTTTAGTGAATAGCCCGTTTGATGACACAGAGTCCAGTGTTAAAATCTTTGTGTTGTGTGGTAATGTGTGAGAAAGTTTTTTGTGTTAAGGCAGTTCAAATGGGAGGGGAGGCAGAGCAGGCAGAGTGTTTAGCATCCTGACTGCCTGATGAACAGAGCTGTCTCTCAGTCTGCTGGTTCGAGCCTGGAGACTTCTCAGTCTCCTCCCTGATGGCAACAGGCTGAAGCAGCTGTGTAGTGGGTGTGTGGGATCACCTGCCATGCAGAGGGCTTTCCGAGTGAGGCGGTTGCTGTGTAAGTCCTGCAGTGAGGGGAAGGAGGTGCCGACGATCTTCTCAGCTGCTCTCACGATGCGCTGGAGGCTCTTGCGGCAGGATGCAGTACATGCACCAAACCACACAGTGATGCAGCTGGTCAGGACACTTTCTATGGCACCTCTGTAGAAGGTGCACATGATGGGGGTTGAAGCTCCAGCCCTTTTCAGCTTGCGGAGAAAGTAGAGACGCTGGTGAGCCTTCTTGGCCAGTGATGCAGTGTTCCTGCTCCAGGACAGGTCCTTTGAGACGTGCACTCCCAGGAACTTGGTGCTGTCTACTCTCTCCACTGCGGTGCTGTTGATGGTCAGAGGGGCATGTTGGGCATCCCTCTTCCTGAAGTCCACAACAATCTCCTTTGTCTTCTCCACGTTGAGAGTGAGATTGTTGTGTCCGCACCACAAGGCCAGGCGGCTCACCTCGTTCCTGTAGTCCGTCTCATCGTTGTTGCTGATGAGACCTACCACTGTTGTGTCGTCCGCAAACTTGATGAAGTGGTTGGAGCTGTACGATGGTGTGCAGTCGTGTGTTAGCAGTGTGAATAGAAGGGGGCTCAGCACACATCCTTGTTCAATGTGATGGTGCTAGATGTGTTACTCCCGACTCGTACTGTCTGTGGTCTCCCGGTCAGGAAGTCTAGCAGCCAGTTACACATTGAGGTGTTCAGCCCCAGACTGTCCAGTTTAAGGATGAGCTGTTGGGGGATGATGGTGTTGAATGCCGAGCTGAAGTCGATGAACAGCATTCTAACATAAGAGTCCTTCGTGTCCAGATGTGTGAGAGCTGTGTGGAGGGCAGAGGAGATGGCATCGTCGGTTGAGCGATTAGGTCGGTATGCAAATTGGAAGGGATCCAGGGAGGCAGGGAGGACAGATGTGATGCTTTTCATGACTAGCCGTTCAAAGCACTTCATCAGGATGGGGGTGAGTGCTACTGGGCGATAGTCATTGAGGCATGCGGGCGTTGCCTTCTTTGGGACAGGGATGATGGTGGTGGCTTTGAAACAGGTGGGGACGATGGCCTGGCTCAGTGAGATGTTAAAGATGTCCGTGAAGACCGCTGCGAGTTCCCTTGCACAGTCCTTCAGCACACGACCAGGTATGTTGTCAGGACCAGAGGCCTTCCGGGCGTTAATCTTGATGAATGATCGCCTTACGCTGTCTGAGGACAGCGCCAGCACCTGGCCATCAGGAGAGGGGGGGAGTTTATGTGCAGGTGTGCTGTTACTTGCCTCAAACCGAGCAAAGAACTCATTCAGTTCATTCAGCGTAGAGGTTGAGCTGTCACAGGTCTGGGGGGATGGTTTGTAGTTTGTGATGGTCTGTATTCCCTGCCACAGACTGCGTGTATCCTTGCTGTCCTTGAAACGGTGAGCTATTTTCCTGGAATACTGCTTCTTGGCCTTTCTGATGCCCCGGGCCAGGTTCTTTCTGGCTGCCCTCAGGCCCACCTGATCTCCCGCTTTGAAGGCAGCATTCCTGGCTTTCAGGAGTCTGTAAACCTCAGCTGTCAGCCATGGCTTCTGATTAGCCCGAACAGTGATGGTCTTGAGGTTGGTTACATCATCAATGCACTTGGTGATGTATGAACATACAGTGTCTGAGTACTCCTGGAGACATGTGTTGTTGTTTGTGGTAGCAGCTTCTTTGAACATACCCCAATCTGTGGTGTCAAAACAGTCCTGGAGTGCCTCTGAAGACCCCTCTGGCCACACTCGTATCTGCTTGCGGACTGGTTTTGTGACTTTCACCAGTGGCCTGTATGCTGGCTTTAGCATAACACAGATGTGGTGAGATGTGGGGGTGGGGGAGGGCTCTGTAGGCATTTTTCATGGTGGTGTAAACTATAATACAGTATAATTTAACAAAATATATTAGGTATTTTGATGTGACTGTACAGTATATTTCTGATGAGACTGTATATTTCTGATGAGACTGTATATTTTTGTATTTCTAATAAGTATATTAATATTTGATTTAGGGATGTGCCGATCGATCGGAAACCGATCAATCGTCACCGATAATCATTAAAGCGGATGTGATCGGCTTTTGCCTTCAATTACCGATCACAGAGCCTGTGATGCGAAGTTTGCTAACTGCAAAACGTGCGACGAAAAAGTACCTCGTGGAGGAAGTTCAACGAAGTCCTTCAACACAACAAACCTAATTCGTCATTAAAATGTTTTAATACGTTTTAATAACTTACCAAAAGCCGTCTGCCAGCGCCCCCATAACATCAACACCTGTTAGCATGTAGCTCCACCGAGCAGCCCCACCGAGTCCGCTGCGCAGTTACGGGCAGTCCAGTTTAGCTGCGGCTTCAAAAAGGCTGTCGGCTTTGTTATTCCAAGTTAGCTGGGTGTCCCCCGATATCTTCTGCTTCCAGTCCGACATCGAGGCGAGCTCCAGGAACCTCTGATCGCACAAAGCCGGCTGTCTGCTGCAGGTCCGGTTTAGCATGTTAGCCTTAGCTCATACCATGAGCTGCTGGTCTCGCGCGGCGCTGTAGGAACGCTCGGCGGTGTGATCGCAGCTGCTGCTCCAGTCCTGAGACATTCACAGAGTTCAGAGGAGTGTTTCCAGTTAATTTATCCGTATGAGGCATCCTCTTATGGGAGAAACAGTCCTCCAAAAGCCGACTGCCGAACTAATGAATGTAAAATGGCGGAGGCGGTATTTCCTGGTTCTTCTTCTTCTTCTATAGAGTTGAATGGCGGTTGGCGAACTCATATTAAGCGCATTACCGCCACCTGGTTCCCGCAGGAAGTTGTTCAAAAAAGCACGAAATTATTTAAAAATAATAATAATGATACTTAACGTATTTATAAAGCCATTTGTAAAAACAGCCAACAGTGCAGCTTTAAGTAGCAAATGGGGTATTTTAGTTTTTTATATGAAGTAATAGATGTGTTTTTTTTTAAAAACAATAAAAAAACTTTTTTTTTTATTGAAAGTTAGTAAGGTAAACATTTTTCTTTGATAATGCAGTTGATAATTACTTTTATTTACTTTGTTCTCTGAAATAAATTAGTAAAAATATGTTTTTGTCTGAATTATGGTGATTTTATGGTTCTGAAAATAACATGAGTGCTGCTTCTGGCTACAAGATTCAGATCTTGTAGCCAGAAGCAGCACTCATAAATTACAGGTAAGCCATTTGATCGGTGATCGGTTTATGTGATCGGCTCACATATAGGCAATCGGTTTTTTGATCGGTATCGGTGATCGTCACACATAGGTGATCGGTATCGGTATCGGTTTCAAAAAACCTGATCGGCACATCCCTAATTTGATTTGATAGTTTGAATTGATTGTTTGATAAGGAGCAGATGTGATAAGAAATGTTTTCTTCTTCTGCTTCCTTTCATTTTATGTTTGTTTAATTTTTTTTTTCTTTTTAAAAATTGTAATTTTTTTAATATGAAATGAATAAATTATACAATACAAAATACAAAATACTTTAAACATCTGTTAAGTTCCTGGCAAGAACCAATGCAGACATGTTCCTGTTTTTAGTTTTCTAACTGTTTTTTTGTTACTATTCCTCTTGGTTGTCCTTTTGGTTTCTATTTTGTTTTGATTGTTTTAATTTGTTAAAAATAAAAGAGAGAAGCTTAAATTTGTATGCCTATTTTATGATTGTCTAGTGTTGTCTTTGTTATTCACTGTTGTCATCATTCTTTGTTAAGAAACCAGGTCTCTCTTGTAAATGAGGCCCTGAGGCCCTGTCTAAATGAAGGTTGAATGAGGAGGGTTACGTCAGCAGCTACTGAAAGTAACAAATTCATTCAACCTTTATTTAGTCAGGTAAATTTTTTGAACCTCATGGGCTCATTTACGAAAGCGACCTGCTAAAACTAAAGAACAATGAACAGCAATGGTAGAATTTCCTTAAACAATAAACAAACAAACAATAAACAATAGAAAACAAAAGAGTAACAAATAAAGTAAATAAAGTAAATAAAATAAAATAAACAAATAAAGTAAACAAATAAAGTAACTTGTAATCTAACTTAGTTACTTTCCAAATCAAGTAATCAGTAACTTAACTAAGTTACTTTTTCAATGTCATCATGCCATCACTGGACATGCTTTGGGCGTGTCATGCATCAGAGGGGTTTCCAACAAGCTCTGTGCCGTCCACGTACCATACCATATACCATACCATTTTATTTATAAAGCACTTTAAACAGGAACAAGTCCACACAAAGTGCTGGACAAACAAACACGCAACAGGCAACACAGACAATGAAGTACAACACGAAAAACATAAAAACATTGCAGATCATAAATAAAACGATCCAATACAAATCAGCTGGCATTGAAAGCAATGGAGTAGTAGTGAGTTTTTAACCGGGATTTGAAAACCGAGAGGGAGGGGGCCTGTTTGATGAGCAGCGGTAACTCGTTCCAGAGTCTTGGGCCTGCTACAGAGAAAGCCCTGTCACCCCTGCGCTTAAGGCGAGTTTCTGGAACTATTAAGAGTACCTGATCCTCTGACCTCAAAGCACGTGGAGGGACATATGGGTGTATCAGATCCGAGAGATAGGCGGGGGCGAGACTGTTCAGCGATTTGTAGACATACATGAGAATTTTGAATTGGATTCGAAGATGAACCGGTAGCCAGTGAAGGGAGGCCAAGACTGGTGTAATGTGCTCTCTTTTGCGTGTGCTGGTTAAAAATCGGGCAGCTGCGTTCTGAACCAGTTGTAATCGTGCAATGGTGGCTTGACTGACGCCAAACAGAAGTGAATTGCAGTAATCAAGCCTAGATGTAATGAATGCGTGAATCACTGTCTCCAGGTGCTTTTTGGATAATATGGGCTTCAGCTTAGACAGACGCCTCAGCTGGAAAAAACAGGATTTGACGATCATGTTTACATGACTGTTGAGTTTCATGGAAGGATCCATTATCACTCCCAGATTTTTGACTTTTTGTTTTTCGGACAGGGGTAGAGCAGACAGGTCAATGCAGTGGTTTGAGGTTGTGTCATTGGGAAGGAACAATATGGCTTCAGACTTCTTATCATTGAAGCTTAAGAAATTTAAAGCCATCCAGTCCCTGATGTCAGCCAGGCAGTCGAGCAGAGGTTGAATAGAGCCTGTACCATTTTGTCTTAGGGGGAAGTAGATTTGACAGTCATCAGCGTAGAAGTGGAAAGGTATATTGTGTTTCCGGAAAATAGCACCGAGTGGCAGCAGGTATAAGGAGAACAAGAGAGGACCCAGGATGGACCCCTGCGGAACCCCCCATTTAAGAGCCGCCACTGCAGAAGTAAAATCATTGATGGACACACAAAAAGACCTGTCAGAGAGGTAGGATCTGAACCAGTTTAGGGCTGATCCTGAGATGCCCACCCACTGCTCCAACCTAGCAATGAGGATCTCATGGTCGATGGTGTCGAAAGCGGATGTGAGGTCCAATAGGACAAGCAGCACAGAGTCACCAGTATCTGTGGATAGGAAGATGTCGTTAAAAACCTTCAGTAGGGCAGTCTCAGTGCTGTGGAGGGATTTGAAGCCAGACTGGAATAGCTCGGGGATAGCGTGATCCTCCAGGAAGCACTTTAGTTGGGACTCAACAATTTTCTCTAGAAGTTTAGAAACAAATGGGAGTCTGGAGACAGGCCTGAAATTGGATAATACTGACGGGTCGAGGTTTGTTTTTTTCTTGTCGGGGTCTACTTTAACAAGTATTTAACAAGATTAACGTTTTGCTCGACTTTTAGTGTCTCAGTTGAACTTTTACTCAATAAATGCACTTTGACTGTCAAATCAGCTGTATTTCGCGGGGCGGCGCAACAAAATGAAGCTGATTCGGTTGCTCCAGGCAGACAATGGTGGTAGCCTATGGCAAGCCAATTGTGTCATTAATAGCCACTTTTACCTATTACATGATACAACGACATGCCTTAAGTGCCATCTAGTGGCTGAAAATTGTAGTGCTCAATTTTTTTTCAGTCAGAATGAATGAAAACGGTCACATCAACCAAAAATTGGTTTATAAATAAGGGGGAAACAATCCATAATCCATTCATCAGCCTATAAGTCGTAGGGCATGCAAATTATAAATAAAATAAATAAATAAAATAAACTTGACTTATAGGCCGAAAAATACGGTAATAGAAATCTTCTTTAAATCTAACATTACACATCATAACATTTAAAGTATCTAGTTTACGACTGTATCAGGGTAGCATGCCTTCTCCAGGTCGGGGAGGAGGTCCTGCCCCAAGTGGAGGAGTTTAAGTATCTCGGGGTCTTGTTCACGAATGAGGGAAAACTGGAGCGTGAGATCGATAGGCGGATAGGTGCAGCGTCCGCAGTGAAGCGGGCGCTGTACCGGTCTGTCGTGGTGAAGAGAGAGCTGAGTCAAAAGGCAAAGCTCTCAATTTACCGATCGATCTACGTTCCCACCCTCATCTATGGTCATGAGCTTTGGGTTGTGACCGAAAGAACGAGATCTCGGATACAAGCGGCTGAAATGAGTTTTCTCCGCAGGGTGTCTGGACTCTCCCTTAGAGATAGGGTGAGAAGCTCAGTCATCCGGGAGGGACTCGGAGTAGAGCCGCTGCTTCTCCACATCGAGAGGAGCCAGTTGAGGTGGCTCGGGCATCTGGTTAGGATGCCTCCTGGACGCCTCCCTGGTGAGGTGTTCCGGGCATGTCCCACCGGGAGGAGACCCAGAGGAAGACCCAGGACACGCTGGAGGGACTATGTTTCTCGGCTGGCCTGGGAACGCCTTGGGATTCCCCCAGAGGAGCTGCTCCAAGTGGCTGGGGAGAGGGAAGTCTGGGCCTCCCTACTTAGGCTGCTACCCCCGCGACCCGACCCCGGATAAGCGGAAGAAAATGGATGGATGGATGACGACTGTATCACTCATCTTTCTGTTTAGCTCCATTTAATAGACAATGCAAACATGAATATGGATCCTGGCCATCATGTCAGAGTAATCTCCACACCCAGATCCATGGAAAGTCTATTCAGGTCAAATCAATACTTGGACTTTTTAAAGATGATATTGAGCAGGACCCCAGGGGATTAGAGATCTGTGTCAGTTTAATGACACCACAGTGAGGCTAATTCTGCTGTTCAGTTGACCACTTGTTCCTCCCTCCGTCCCTCAATTCATCAGATGATCATAAATCATTTCAGATGTGATGAACTCTGGTTTGTAAAGAGACAAATCACTAAATTATGTCTCCAAAGACACAAAGTAAACAGGAAACTGCCCTCAGCTACATGCACCAATCAGTCAGCCATCTTGACAGCAACGCTGCAACATTGTTGTGCTTGTAGTTTAATGTTGATGCCGTCACTCGTTTTAGAAGAACAGCTGACCCCTTTATGTCTCAGTTGACAGCTTTTAGCGGTGAACCTCTCTATGAGTGATGAAAAAACAGTGTGTGATAATTTTTAAACCACATTTAAACACCCACTGTCACTGTGCAAGTCGGGTGGTTAGAAAAATGGTTGGACCATGAAAAATATTCAAAGCTTTAATACTCGAGTGCCTCTATGTCTCTGTGCACGGTTGGACTTTATGAAATTCAGTGGACAGTCAATTGTTTTATCAAAATATGCTTTCACATTTCCATATATATGTTGTCTGTGTCATTAAAAATTACACTTTTAGTTTTCAGATTTGGGTGCCTCACTCCTTTAACCCCATTCTTAAATCTTATATTTTCACAGATTTTAACTACAATGCTGGTGGAAGCGAAATGAAACAAACAAACAAAATATCAATTCAAAACATATGATTCCTTGAATAATGCAGAGTTAATTGCTACGTAACATGATTTAAGACCTCAAGTTAGCAGACTGATACACAGACTCGTATATAAAAAGTGAATTTAAAGCCCAATCTGAAATCTCCTCTTTCTACTATTTATGGAAAACTTATGGCAATTGAGGCCGACTCATCAGGTAAAACCAGAACTGCATGGGAACAGGAATTGGGTGTTGAACTGTCAGATTCATGGTGGGATAAAGTTATTCTCAGCATACGCCAAAGTACACCATGTGCCAGACTACAGTTAATACAGTTTAAAGTAATGAATAGAGTACACTTCTCAAAATCCCGTTTATCTAAAAATGTTCCCTTCAATTCCAGACCAGTGTGATAGATGTCAGGCTTCATCTTGCAACTTAAGTCATATGTTCTTCTTCTGCCCAAACTTGCAAGGGTTTTGGAAATATTTATTCTCCATACTCTCAGGAGTTTTTAAGATCCAGATTCAAAGTGATCCACTTATTGCCATTTTTGGAGTTCCAGGGACCACACTCAACCTATCCCGCCTGGCCTTTTGCTCTCTCCTTGCCAGGCGTTGTATTTTGCTCGCCTGGAAATCTCCTACACCACCATCCACATCACAATGGCTTAATACTGTAAGATCATTCTTGAAGATAGAAAAAAATATTAACAGTGAAAGGTAGTTCAGAAAAATTTACCTATGTGGACACCCTTTGTGTCATATGTAAAATATTTGCCTTCATAGCATACAGACTGATGTGACTGACTCATCACATTACCAGGTGACTTTATTTTAAAGGATAAATGAATGGGTGAAACACTGTTTTCCTTTTGGTTTCTCAGAGCTCTCCTATCCCCCCCCCCTTCTCCCCCCCTTTTTTATTTATTTATTTATTTATTATTATTTTTTATTTCTCTTTTATTCATTCTGTCTTGTTTTTGGTTATATTAGTGGGGTGAGTTGTGTTTGTTGTGGGAGGGGGGAGGGGGGGGGAGAAAAGAAAAAAAAATCTGAGAAGTCATGTAAGTTTTGCAAAATGTATGTACAGTACTGTCAATTATTGTATGTTCTCCTGAAAAAAAAAAAGTGAATTTATTCGCAATTGTGCACAAAGAGATCTTTGCAGGAAGGGAAAAAGGGCTAAAGGCGAGTATGGGCAGATTTGAAGGAACTTGGTTGCTTGAGGTTGTTGCTGTTGTTGAAATTTTACTTTTGGCTAGTTGTTTGTAGCGTTGGAGATGGGGGAGAAACGAGATCCTAAGATTAAAAGATGAGACGATGACTTGATCCAGAAAGTTAAGTAACGTTGGAGTGACAGGTTGGTGGTGCTTTGTGTTTGGTCCAGACTGATGTTTGTTTTTTTGTAGGAACAGGTAGTGATGTGTCCTTCTGTATCGAGGCTTCGAAGTGTGTGTCGAGTAATCCAGAAGGATTTATGTGGAGAGTGCATCAAGGTGTGTATTGATGACACACGAAGGACATTCGAGGCCTCGCTAGTGGACCATACCACGTGACCGATTCAGGAACTAGCTCGTTTGTATGAGCGAGATTCAAAATACAAGGGCAGAGATAAAAATCCATCATCACCATCATCATAAAGACAAATTAAGATAATATGCAGGTAAAATTTAGACTTTGAGGTCCTCACATACATGATTTATCTTATCTTTTACTCAACCTAAAGCTTCACAAACTACAAGTAGTCCTCGACTTACGACAACCTCGAGTTACGACGTTTCGCGGTTACGACGCACCTCCCATTTAAAAAAAAAGTATATATATATA
>JBBPBX010014001.1:27398-50042 GCA_038048925.1 Garcialebias charrua | reverse complement strand
TATTACAGTACAAGTACCGGTAATATATAATTAGTAAAAAAAAAAAAAACTACTACTACTTTATTTATAAAGGTCTTTACAACAACCACAGCTGCAACAAAGTGCTGTACATATAAAATCAAGAATGTTTAAATACATAAAAGAATAAAACAGTTAAATATTGAGATCAATAAAAACAGTGCAGAGCAAATTTCAGGCTGTGCCAAAAGCCAGGGAATAAAAATGTGTTTTGAAAAGTTTTAAACTGAAAGAGTTGAGAGTTAAAGCTGACATAAATCCCATGTGCATATATGGACATAGCACCAAGGTAAAATCACCGTCATTACATGAACATGATCGTCAAATCCTGTTTTTTCCAGCTGAGGCGTCTGTCTAAGCTGAAGCCCATATTATCCAAAAAGCACCTGGAGACAGTGATTCACGCATTCATTACATCTAGGCTTGATTACTGCAATTCACTTCTGTTTGGCGTCAGTCAAGCCACCATTGCACGATTACAACTGGTTCAGAACGCAGCTGCCCGATTTTTAACCAGCACACGCAAAAGAGAGCACATTACACCAGTCTTGGCCTCCCTTCACTGGCTACCGGTTCATCTTCGAATCCAATTCAAAATTCTCATGTATGTCTACAAATCGCTGAACAGTCTCGCCCCCGCCTATCTCTCGGATCTGATACACCCATATGTCCCTCCACGTGCTTTGAGGTCAGAGGATCAGGTACTCTTAATAGTTCCAGAAACTCGCCTTAAGCGCAGGGGTGACAGGGCGTTCTCTGTAGCAGGCCCAAGACTCTGGAACGAGTTACCGCTGCTCATCAAACAGGCCCCCTCCCTCTCGGTTTTCAAATCCCGGTTAAAAACTCACTACTACTCCATCGCTTTCAATGCCAGCTGATTTGTATTGGATCGTTTGATTTATGATCTGCAATGTTTTTATGTTTTTCGTGTTGTACTTCATTGTCTGTGTTACCTGTTGCGTGTTTGTTTGTCCAGCACTTTGGTGTGGACTTGTTCCTGTTTAAAGTGCTTTATAAATAAAATGGTATGGTATGGTATTACACATTTGTACGTCTCAAAGTTGTTTAAAACACAGAACAAAAAAATAATAAAAAAAACAACTCTGTTTACAGGTCAGGGCTCTGTGATCATAACTTTACTTCATGGACCTCCATTATGACAGAATGACAAATGATTCAACTTTGATTTATAATGTCTTTAAAGGGGACCACATATAGGTCTTTAAAATTTTTATGTTATGTCTGTGTGCTATCTTGACAATATTAATTCATTTTAATACACAAAATAATTCTTAGATAATTAATTATACCCTTTTTAATTCTGCCATTTTTAACTTTCGTTTTGAACGACCGGTTTCTGATACAAGTTCTGAAGTCCACGCCCTTCAAAGATCTGTTTACGCCCTCTGTAACAGCCAGTATCTGTAATGTGTTGTTGTTTTAAAATTAGCTCTTTTTTTATTACTCATTTGACTTACTGTTAGTGTTAGCTTAAGATAACTTACCGAAACCCGTCTGAGCGCGCCGCAATTTGCTGCTCCTTTTAGCATTAGACCACCCGAATCCGATGCTAATGTTAGCTTGTTCCTCTTCCGGTGTTCGCCAGCTCCGCTCGTTGCACGCGGAGATTTTGGGAGTTATCGCTGTTCCAGTCAAGACAACACAAAGTTCACCAAGTGTCTCCCGTAAATTAATCCGTAAGGAGAAGGTCCTCGCTGCTGCGAGGCTGCTGCGAGGCGCAGGCTGTACAGTTGAAGCTCCGCTCCATCGCGCCAGAAGAGGGTCCCGTTGCCGCCGGTCCCTACGCCGGGGGTCTGCTCGTTTAATTTTTGCCGGCTGCGCGTTGGGAGCGATCGCAAATACACTAAAAATTGAACTAAAACATAAAAATAACAATTATACTTTATTTATAAAGCCATTTAAAAAAAACACAGCTGCAACAAAGTGCTGTACACATGAAATTAAGAACATATAAACAAAAGATGAGATGAAATCATGAAAAACAACAGTCATGTGTTTAATACAGAAGTGGGTTGAGCCTAACCAGGGGTTGCTAGGTGAGGGGCTGGACTCAGGTTGTGGTGGGTTGTCCTCTCGCTTGTGACGTCACATGCGAGCGTATTTTAAAACGAACCGTTTGTATCACAGTAAAATAAATCTACTTAGAGTAAATAAACCACTGGGTGCATTTTTTTGGCCTTAGGACTGTTTTTTTATGAAGTAAATACCCAAAGTTGAGTAAAAAAACATTAAAAATTGAAAGTTCATACTCAATAATCCAGGTATCAAATCTGATAAGTCTCAATCTGGTCATCTGGACAGTTTATTTTAGTCGAAACGTTTCACCCTCAGTCCAGAGGGCTTCCTCAGTCAGAGTTCCAGCACACTGATCTTCCCCCACCAAGCTGTAAACAACTTATGTGGACCAACCAGTTTGCTGGAGCCAAGATGGTTGGTTCCATTTTGAACCACTTTGGCTGTGGCTGCCTGCCTGGGAGGAGTCGACGAGGGACAGGACGGCCCCCAGAAACCATCTTGGCTCCAGCAAACTGGTTGGTCCACATAAGTTGTTTACAGCTTGGTGGGGGAAGATCAGTGTGCTGGAACTCTGACTGAGGAAGCCCTCTGGACTGAGGGTGAAACGTTTCGACTAAAATAAACTGTCCAGATGACCAGATTGAGACTTATCAGATTAAAAATTGAATTTTGCATGTGTGGTCCCCTTTAAAATGTTCAATGTTTCAAACATATAAGGTGCTAATAAATTGCTTAAAAATTACAAAAGCACATCCAACAGATAAGTTTACTGAAAATCATAAATCTCCGTAAGTCACTTGAAACCACTGTTATAAAGAGTGCACGGCTTTCATACTGTTACGTTAGCGTAGGGTCCAAATTGGAAAAGTTCATGCACAGAAATATTCAGATTCGTCAAGCCATGCAACATGCATGATTCTGTGCTGCTTCATACATCTCAACAAACATGGAACAGAGCGCACGAGATGTCTCCCTCGACACATTTCCATTTAAATATGCTAATATGTCCTGCAGTGTGCGCTTCACCTCTGCACGATGAAAAGTGACAACTAGATGCAGGAAAATTAGGAATTTTATTGAATGAGAGGCAGAGACGCTCCTAAATAAAGTAAACGTGAAAACACCATGAGCAGAGTGACGGTGTGCACGGCTGTCAGAGCAGTGCACGCTCACAGACAGAATGAAAAGATTAAATGGTCAGATATAAAAGTGGGGTACTGCAAGCTGCCCATCGCTTCTCCTTCAGTACACCACTTCCTGTCCATAAATGCATCATTTTATTGTAAATACACGGTGGGATCTGCCTGCGGCGCACGTGAGAGGCCGAGGCATTTTTAACATTACGTGTGTTTTTAATAATATAACGTGTGTAAACACAGAGATTTTTAACGTTACGTGTGTTTTTAATAACATAACTTGTGTAAACACAGAGGTCTTTAACTTGACGTGTGTTTTTAATAATATAACGTGTGTAAACACAGAGGTTTTTAACTTGACGTGTGTTTTTAATAATATAACGTGTGTAAACACAGAGATTTTTAACTTGACGTGTGTTTTTAATAATATAACGTGTGTAAACACAGAGGTTTTTAACTTGACGTGTGTTTTTAATAATATAACGTGTGTAAACACAGAGATTTTTAACTTGACGTGTGTTTTTAATAATATAACGTGTGTAAACACAGAGGTTTTTAACTTGACGTGTGTTTTTAATAATATAACGTGTGTAAACACTGAGGCCCTCAGGGCGTGGAGAGTTCTGAATAAACGGTTGATGTGACGAAGCCAGCTGGTGCCCGTCATCATGAAATCTGCACCGTGTCCCGTGTGTGTCATGCGAGAGAATAGGGGAGTGGTGGTGAAGAGGCTAGAGAAGGTGAGCCTGTGATTGGAAGGTCGCTGGTTCAACTCCCCAGACCGACAACATCAAAATGTGGGTGGAAAAGGTGAAACAACCACACCCATGACTCATGTTCAGGCTGCTGCTTAATATAACATATTATTATTACTGTATTATTATTATCATTTTATTATTATTTTTTATTTTACATTATTAGTGTTTAGCGTGTATCTTAGATACTTATATACTTTATATTTTTAATATTTTTGGGTGTAACTGGGACCTTGAGTACACAGTTTTGTTCCACCTCATGTACCACGTGATGCGAACGACAATAAAGAACCTTGAACCTGCCTCCACCCTCATTTGTTCCTCTCTGGACCCTTGAGCAAGGCCTTTAACCCCCACCATCTGCTCCCAAACAGGTCTCTCTTGAAAATGAGTTCTTGTGACTCTATGAGACTACCTGGATAAATAAAGCTTAAATAAATTAAAATAAATAATAAAGATGCACAATATTATCGGCATTATATTGGCAACGGCCGATGTTAGCGATAAAGTTTAATATTGGACATCGGCTATGCCATAAAAAAAACTCACTGATATAAAATACTTCTGTTTTAAGTTCATTTTTAATTTAAAAAACTGTCAATATCTATTAATGCACTATTACTTACGATATGTGCTTTTCACTTGTCGCTTGTGAACAGGTTGAGTATAGATTTGTGAAAATGTACAAATGTGCACTGTTCGAGTGATGTCATTGTGTTGGAGAGAATAAATATCATGAATACATTTGACATTAAACATAATCCAAGTTGAAGTGTTGCATCATTTTCAGCATCTGCATTTGGTAACAGCCAAACTGACAAAGACCGTGCAGAATAAAATTGTATTTTAATTCCACAGCAGAGAAAGCTCTGTAGTCTGTCAGTAGGTCAAGAAAAAAAAATATTGGTTTGGTATCCGTTATCGGCCAAATAAGTTTTAACATATCGGCATATTGGATATCGGCCAGAAATCTAATATCTTGCTTCCCTAATAAACAAATGTCGGTTTTACAGGACGTATCAAACAATTTTCAATATATTTTTTCATTTTGAAAAGCATACACCAGTCCTTGACACCCCTCCCCCACAGCATATGGTTTGTACACTTGTGAAAATGTTTAACTTTGTGAACCTCCTTGTCATTAGCAACTAAATAATAATAATAATAATAATAATAATAATAATAATAATGAATTTAATTTATAACGCACTTTTCATTAACAAAAATCTCAAAGTGCTACAAAGTGCAACTAAAATCAAAGTTCAAATAAAAACAAGTGATAAAATCAAGTAAAATCAATGATAAAACAACAAAAATCAATAATAAAATCAAATAAAAATAATGATAATATCAGCTAAGATCTAAGATAAAATCATGCGGAAATACTAAAATATATTTTTATCTTGATTGTCTGTTAAAACCTTTCATAAAAGGTTATAAAAGGTAAACCTTTCATAAAATATATGCTCCTCCCTGACCTCTGGCATTGTTCCCACAGCCTTCAAATCTGCTGCCATCACCCCCATCATCAAGAAACCAGGTCTTGACTTCACCAACTTCAATAATCTTCGTCCGATCTCCAATCTGCCCTTCATCTCCAAGATCCTTGAAAAAACTGTTGCTAGTCAACTTCACTCTCACCTGTCCAACAACAACATTTATGAAGAGTTTCAATCTGGATTTCGCCCCCACCATAGCACCGAAACAGCTCTAGTAAAAATTACTAACGACCTCCTTCTTGCTGCTGACTCTGGTCTTCTGTCCATCCTCATTCTTCTTGATCTAAGTTCTGCCTTCGACACCATCTGTCATTCTATCCTCCTCAACAGACTAACCTCCATTGGCATCTCAGGTACCCCGTTAGACTGGTTCACCTCCTATCTCTCTGACCGCACTCAATTCATTCAGCTTAAATCCTTCCGTTCCCAGTCTTCCCCTGTCTCCACGGGTGTCCCCCAAGGCTCTGTCCTCGGACCCCTCCTCTTCATCATTTACCTCCTTCCTCTAGGCCACATCTTCCGCAAACACGGCGTCCATTTCCACTGCTATGCTGATGACACGCAGCTCTACTTGTCATCAAAACCTAACTCCACCCACCCTCCCTCCATCCTCACCGACTGTCTCAACGAGCTAAATCACTGGTTTTCTAACAATTTCCTTCAACTAAACAGCAACAAAACAGAAGTCATTCTCGTCGGTACCAAAAACTCTATCTCAAAATCAGAACATCTTCTCGTCCCCCTTAACAACTCTCTGCTATCCCCCTCCCCTCAGGTCAAGAGCCTCGGTGTCATCCTCGACACCACTCTTTCCTTCACTTCACACATCAACAGTATTACTCGGTCTGCTTATTTCCACCTCCGTAATATTAACCGTCTCCGTCCTTCTCTGACACCTCGCTCCACAGCCATCCTGGTGCACAGTCTTGTGACTTCCCGTATTGACTACTGCAACTCTCTTCTCTACGGCCTCCCCAACAAATCTCTCCACAAGTTACAGATGGTCCAGAACTCAGCTGCCCGTGTCATCACTCAAACCTCCTACTATGATCACATCACTCCTGTCCTGCAGCAGCTCCACTGGCTCCCGGTTAAATCACGCATCATCTTCAAAATTCTACTCCTCACGTTCAAAGCTATCCACAACCTTGCCCCTCCTTATCTATCTGACCTCCTACAAATCTCCATCCCATCACGCTCTCTCAGATCCTCCTCTTCACTACATCTCCATGTACCCTCTGCCCGCCTCTCCACCATGGGGAGCAGGGCCTTCACCTGCTCTGCCCCTCACCTCTGGAACGCCCTACCGCCAGACCTTCGAAACACCACCTCCCTCTCTCTGTTCAAGACTGCCCTGAAAACCCATCTCTTTAGACTAGCTTATCACTAACTTTACTAAATGTATTTTATCTTACCATTTTATATCCTTTATGTATTTTATATTTCAATTTGTCTCTGATAATGTTTGCTCTGTATTACACTGTGTTGGTTTGTTAAGTGTCCTTTGGTGTCATGAAAGGCGCTTTTAAATAAAATGATTATTATTATTATATTATTATAAAAGCTGTGTTTAACTGTATCACTCTCTCTCCAGTTCTCTGTTTATTTTTATTTTTTTTTGGCTTCACCTTCAATATATTCATAATAATTAAGTCATCAGCAGATCAGAGCTTTTTAACTTTCTCCTCAGAGGACCAGGTGATGCACTGTATGATTATATGTAAAAAACATTTTTAGTGCAAGTTTTGCGCTAGTTAAAACATGTAACGCTGAATTTTGTGCTGCCATTTGCCTTACTGACAGCCATCATCGTATATAAGTGTTTAGCCATACTGAGACAGTGAATAATTGAGATAATCCTTTTTTAAAGTCGTGATGATCTGCTGAGTCCAACAAGGAGCTCACATTTTCTACACGTCTCAGCTCTCCCTCTCTGATGATTTATTTTTCTTCTTCCATCTACTTCTCTGTTTTGTTACAGAATTAGCTTCATTTTTTTAACTGCACCAGACATTTTCATATGCTACTCCTTCTGTCCAAGATGTCTCAACTTTGCAAGACCCTTTGTTCCTACTAGAATTTTAATTGTTCCTGCAAACTTATCAGCATTTACATTTATTGTCCTGTTTTCTAGAGTAACTCTCTATAAAGCTCTTCTGTTCTTAGCAGGAACCTCTAAATGCACTCTTGATATCAGGAGTGATTCCTCTCCACAATGTAAAAAATTACATCACAGAGTAGCGTGGCGGTTGAGCGGGTGTGCCACTGAGGCTGTGGATTATGAGCCAATGCCCAACTTGAGTTTATTTAGTGATAAGAAGCCTGTCTCATCCCACTGAGGCCACAATGGCTGCTGAAAAAATACAAATGCATCATCAAGAGTTAATGGTTCTGCAGTTATTTAACCATTAATGTTAGTTTCTGGTTTTCAGAATCATCTAATTATTTATCATTATGATGTTTTGCAAGTCGAGCTATATCAGAATGATATATTCAAGAGTGCAAATTCTTGTACCGGTAAACTAAGTACATTTTGTTTTGGACTGAAAGTTCACAAATTTATTGCTCTCAATCTAATGAGATCATTTATGTAGCATCCTTTTATCATTTGATCTTTGTCATGCAACTTGTGTCAGTATTTTTTCCGTGAACTCACTGTGCTGCATTCTGCTGAGTGTTTCTGTTTTTCTCTGCCTTCCACAGAAAGTGACAACACAGCAGCAGGAGATTAACCGTTTGTTACAGAGGACAGCAGTGGAGGAGGACAGGACTTTAATGAAAGAGTTGACATCTCTGCGTGAACAACTGGTCAATAAAAACCAAGAACTTAAGGTTGGTGGAACACGGTTTCTGTGGCAGTATGTGCCTCAGCTTCAGAAATCTATTTTTGGTTTGGCACTGGATACGACAGGCAGCCTGTGGCTGAAGCCTTGGAGTCGTTTAAATGACAGCGAGGTTGTTCAGCTCTCTTGAACACCCTCTCAGTGTCTGCCTCTTCCTCTCTGGTCTTCACCCTGACTCACCTGTTCTTGCTTCTAGTATTCCATTTCTCTACTGACAACACAGAATACTTAACAGCTGGAAAGACTGTGTATACTATAAAACGAGACTGTTGAAGAGAAGCAGGTTGTTAACTTGCATCTTAATGCTCCCTTGAATAGGGGGAAGTAAAAAGCGTACATTTGCTGGTGTGGCTTATGCCTAATTATGCTTAGATTGTACATGGATATGATTAATTAATAATGAATAGTCCTTCCACAGCCATGGTGGGGTCTTGTAGCTGGATATAGTGGGGGACAACATCAAAGGGATACCTGAGTATAATGGGTCTTGTATCAAACAGGATTCTCATTAGAAGCTGTCATTAAAGCTGAAAGACTGGCCCTTGGACCCACATGAGCCCAGCTCCTGCAGCCCATACCAACCAACACCTGGTCACGAGAGCCCAGTCGTGCTGCACACATGACCTTGGCCAATCAGCAGCCCATGAGGGGGCCTCCTACAGGAAACCCAGTGTACTGTTTATGAATTCATTTCAGCACCAACCCCACGAGCTTCTTCTCCTTTTATATCGCTATAGGTTTTCTTTCCTCAGGTTTGAAGCGTTACTTTTCCTCTATTTCTTCTTTGTCACTATTGTTGTTTGGCCCTGTTGACCCATCACCGTTCTACACACAATGATACATTTTTGTTTTATCCAGGAAATGAAGATTGAGCATAGAAGAAAAGAAGAGAAGGAGCAGCAGGTGGTACAAGCTCTAGAGGAGGAGAAAAGGGGATTAACGTCCCGCTGCGCTGCCCTCAGTGGTGACCTGGAGGAAAAACAGAGGCAGGTCGCCCGTCAGCAAGACGAGAGCGATGCCGCCCAGGCCACATTAAAGGTTTGTTATGTGCCAGCGCACATTGTATTTAAACACCAATATGTTTTTATGTTGGCGGCCATCCCAGGCCTCACTGGTAAAAACACATTTTTAAAGCCTGATTTAAATCAGACTTGATTTGATTACTCCACTATTAAACTGCGCGTTGATCCCGCCTATAAATAGGTTGGGCAGCGATCTGCAGAGCGCAAAGTTTTGGTGAAAGTAAGAAGAGTCTGTGAAGCAGATTGTTGAGATCAGGTGTGTTCTCCGCCCACCCTGGCCGTTTGGTTATTGCTCCTAAGGGAGTTGTGTTTGAGCAGGTGCTTGCTCGTGTGAGCTCTAGTGCAAACTAGTAGCTGTTGTGTGGCTGACCGTGGAGGGTCAGCTGGTGTTGTTGAACGTACCTTTTTGCTGTTTTTTTTAACGAGTACTTTTCTGACCTGGTGAGCTGTTGGTCGCATTTTCGTTCCAACATCATAGCTGGGAGTTTTTGACCGTTAGACCGACGCTCTGAGAGGCTTCCACGGCCTTATTGTCCTGTCTGGTGTCGTTATTTTAATTTTCGCCGACTCATCAGGTCCAACTTTCATTTACTACTTTGCTTTTTTTTTTGCTAGTGACACGGGGCAAATAGAAGGTGTGCTCCTGTGCTCTTTTTCTCCACAGAAGGGAGACGGCTGGGAAGACCTCGCCCGCTGCCTGGAGAAAATAAACAGAAAAATAAACTTTTTTTTAAACCTTCTTTTTGTCTTGTGTCCATTAAATATGTTGTGTTCAAGAGGGACGTAACAGTCACTATTGTTGTTTGGCCCTGTTGACCCATCACTGTCCTACACACAATGATACATTTTTGTTTTATCCAGGAAATGAAGATTGAGCATAGAAGAAAAGAAGAGAAGGAGCAGCAGGTGGTACAAGCTCTAGAGGAGGAGAAAAGGGGATTAACGTCCCGCTGCGCTGCCCTCAGTGCTGACCTGGAGGAAAAACAGAGGCAGGTCGCCCGTCGGCAAGACGAGAGCGATGCCGCCCAGGCCACATTAAAGGTTTGAACAGGGTGCAGTTTCATTCAGACACATAAAAACTTTCTCATCCTCATTTGGCATTGCTTTAGATTTGTGCACAACGTGGCCCAAAACAGACGACATGAAGTGCACCCGCTTCTTGTAAATGTCTGATGCCAGATACACAATGTAAAAATCTACAGTAAAAACAGTCCTGAACAGCTGTCACGGTCTTCAGCTAGTGGGTTTAGATTGAGTAAATCTGCTCCTAAATGGGACACCCTGTAGCAGTTAGCTTGCTGGTGAAGATTCTCAGTCATCCAGGACATGGTAAATCCAAAAAAGGTTGAAAACAAAACAACTGGACTTTATTTGAAAATTGAAATCAAGTCCAGTTGTTTTGCTCTCAACCTTTTCTGGATTTAGCAGTTAGCTTCGTTTCTCCATCAGATTTTCTCCCTGATTCTCCAATCTGAGATCAAGCTGACTGCTGTGTATTGCAACCAAGATGGCAACTAACTGCATAATAACCCCTATACTCACATTCAAGAGCATAAATACCCTTTATGTAATTTTATTTAGTGAGTGAAACAATTAAAGTTGCTTCAGTTTTAACCTTTGAAGGTTTTCTAAAACTCTTAAGATTCAGTCAGGTCCTCTGGACGTATGCTTCTTTATGGAAACGGGGTTGTAAGCTCAATCGGGTAGATGACAACAAAAAAGATTAAATAGTCTCATCTTGACCAGTTTCTTTAAGTGAGAAATGTTTCGTCCCCCATCCAGAGGACTTCCTCAGTCTACGGCCTGCCAACCAGATCTGTCCCATAGACAGCCTTCACCGTGGTGTAACTGTCCGCTGATGGAAGATTTGAGTTGCAGGCTCTTGGGAAAGGTGACACTATGTCTGCATTGGATGTTGAATCTCAGGTGATTCCTGTAGTCCTCCCTTTGCATGTGTGCAACTAGTTTTGTCGGTCACCAGTAACCTGGTTGATCCACTATGAGAAGGTGCTATTTATAAGACTGAGTTTGTTGCAGTTCCTCAGATTAACACGTCTTTTGGATAAAAGATGAAACGTTTCAAGAAAAACAATCCGTCCGGATGACCTGACTCAAAGATTCATCCACCTGGATTAATGAGCAGCGTGAAGACGTTTTCTTAAACTGTTTCTCTTTTACACCAGGATTTGGAGAAAAAACTGAACAATGCTCAGCAGGAACTGTCCAGACTTGAGGGACACGGCCACAGTCTAGCTGCACAGCTTTCTGCTAAAGAGAAGGAGGTGGCATCAAAAGAGCAACAACTTGATCAGCTTTGGTAAGTCTAACAAACTAAAAACTGGCTGTTCTTGAACAAAACAACGCTCCTATAAATGACTTTAATGGATAGTTTAAGGAAGTGGGATTTGTGATGTGTGTATTGTATGTAAACTTATAGATTTCTGAATTAGGTGTAAGTAAATGCCTCCCATTGCCGTGAGTATTGTGGGTGACACACATGTCTTTGGTTTTGGCTCACCCAAAGCCATTCGATAATCCCAGCGTAGTGGATGTGCTTTAAAGGAGGAAAGGAGGGAAACCGGGCAGGCTTTCACTAAGCTGTAGTCAATATGATAAAAACTGTAGGAGCCTTAATGCTAATCTCAACCTTTTTTTTTTTAAACTGCTTTTCTGTTTTAATGCCAGGGGCACTCTGACGTGGCAGTCACATTGAGGATTAATTAAAAGACACAAAACAAAATGTCAAAAATATTAACGGTGATAAATGTGTTATGTTAAGAAATTACAGATTACTCTGGTGTAATAGGCATTACTTTTGGTTTTATTTTATTTTAGGTTATTATTGGACATTTTGGTAACACTTCAGTTCAGAGAAAAGTTTCTGGGCAATAAAATCTATAAAAAAAACCAGATACCGTATTTCCCGCCTGATAAGTCTCACCTTTCTATAAGTCGCTTTGTCCAATTATTGGCAATAAATTGGAAAAATCCATAAACATGTTGCACCTTTATTTAAGTCGCATCTTTTATGCGTCACCGCTGACGCGTCGCGTATGTTATGCGTCACCGCTGACAACGAAATGTGGACCGGTGGTTAGTTCTGATGCAAATGGCTGCCACACAGAAGGACTTTAACAAGATCAACACGATAAAAACAATTATTTGTTTGCTGAAAATTATAGCAAAGATGTGTTTCAGCTGAACTTTTCCTTAATAAATTCACGTAGTTGTCAAATCAGCTGTATTTAAAAAGTAGTTTCGCTAGTGCTCCTGCATGGGTGGGACCGCAGCATTTTCTTTAAAATTTAACAAGATAAACACTTAAAAAAAATATATTTCTTAGCTGACATTATAGCAAAAGTGTTTCTGAGCTTAACCGTTCCTTATTAAATTCACGTAATGGTCAAATCTGCTGGATTTAAATTGTTTCGCTTTGACGTCTTCCAAACCGTCGCGTGCGCTGCGAAAATAAATTATAAATAAATCGAATTTTAGCTCAAATGTCTCATACAGCTAACAGTTTGTAAATGTCCACCCAGTACAGTAATTACTTTCTGTAAGTTTAAGTAAAATCTGTCCTGTGGTTTATTAGCCTGGTTAAAACCAGACCCTTGTCCTTCACTTCGCTTCGGACTAGGGTCTGGACTTTCTCCATAGAGAACCGATTCTTGCTGGAGGCGTGGCCTCTGCTGAGGAACAAAACCATTGGATCTTAGAAAAATTTTGAACAGGAAAAAGCATTCTGCTCCCTCCCCCTCAGAGCCATATATGGTCTGCTTCCCATGCTCTGGTTAAGTTGACATCAGCTCCACCTCCTGCTGCATTTTCTCTCGCTGCCGCTGCATATTCTGTGTTTATATGTTAATAAAACTATCTAAAAAATTAAAATAAAACCATGGAGCTCTGGTCCAGCACATCAGAAGACCAGAAAATCTGCAGGGACTCGGGCAGCAACGTAAAACCCTAGTTTAATTCTCTCGTGACAACCTGAGGCATTTCCTCATCATTGCACTCAGCGGAGGGGGAGGAGGAGGAGGAGGAGGGAGGAGGGAGGAGGGAGCGATCACTTGACTTTTGGCAAAAAAAAACAAAATAAAACTCCAGATAAGGGATTAAGAAGGGGAAATTAATACATTTGTGTCACATATAAAACAGTCCTGCATCGCTTTGCATCTCTTTGAATGAGAACATGCGAATGCTCGCTGGCTATGCGCTGGGACAGGTGGGGGCGTGGGTTAGGGGCCAAAAACTCTGCCCCTTCTGTTCTCTGATTGGTCCGGTCAAAAATCTACCGGATAAATCCTTGTCTATGGGAGAAGTCCCAGACGGAGCAGTGAAGGGAAATAGAATTGAGCGGAGCTGCGTAGGAATGGCGAGGGCCAGGCTAGTGGTTTATGAGCTGTTTGCTAAAAAGTACCCGGAAAAACAACTAAGCTAATCGCGACACATTTACGGTTATAAAACATCAAATTGTATCTCAAACAACTCCAACAGGTAACAGTTTGTAAATGTCCACCTAGTAATTACTTTCTGTAAGTTTCATAAAAATCTGTCCTGTAGTTCATGAGTTATTTAGATAAATAGTAACCGTTTTTGCTAACAAACACTGAGCTAACAATAGTTCATACCTCCAGAGCAGGAGGCCGGGCAGCGACAGAGTGTGTCCGACCAGAGGAGGCTGCCGTCGGACACATGAGCTGGAAACGGTCGGTGTATCCTAGCGGACAAAAGTGGTACTGCACCATTTTTTGCCAAAATGGAAAACGGTCATATCTGAGCTAGCCTGGTTAAAACCAGACCCTTGTCCTTAACTTCGCTTTGTACTAGGGTCTGGGATTTCTCCCATAGAGAACGATTTCTCCGGTAGATTTTTGACCGGACCAATCAGAGAAGAGAAGGCGGAGTTTTGTTAGTTTAGCCTGGCGAGGTCCAGGCTATCAGATAAATTGCTCAGAAACCACTCGGTGGATATTTTTTCTGCTACCAGTGTGTAATTATATGGCTCTAATTTACTGACTGTTGGCCTGGATGAAACATTTGAGATAAAATTTGATTTTTTATCATTTATTTTCGTAGCGCACCCGAGGCTGTTTGGAAAATGTCAAACCGAAACTATTTAAATCCAGCAGATTTGACCATTTCGTGAATTGATTTAGGAACTGTTAAGGCTGAAATACACCTGAGCGTCCTCAGGTACGCCACTCTACGCGCGCATTTTGTGCGCATGTATTTTGCTGCTATACTTCAGAAACTATCAGCTTTCAAACGCTCGCGTTCTCCTTGTTGTAATATGAGCAGCTGCGCACGGAGGGGACTCAACTGAGCTCGCTGATTGGTCACTTGCTGACACGCCTACTGAAATGATTGACAGCTTTCACTCAGCTCATGTAGCTCGCTGAAGACCNGTTCTTCAATACATTTTTTATTTTGTATGTTAAAAAAATATATAAAAGAACAATAAAAACACTTTGATATTTAAAATCTGTGTTGCCTGCAGTTTAATGTTGAATTTCTTTTTCCAATGCCTCAGATCAATTTAGCATTTAATGCTTAATATACCATAAATTAAAACTTACTAAATTTATGCAAGTCTACACAGGCAAAAATCAGCACACTTCAATGATATTTTAAAAACCACTCTTTGTACTGGGAAATTACATTAATTGTATGCCATTTGATGTCTCTTTCGTTATCTTCTACTGCTTATCCGTAGTTGGGTCGCGGAAGTAGGTCCAGGATATAAACCCAGACTTTCCTCTTGACACACTCCAGCTCCTCCAGGGGACCCCAAGACATTCCCAGGCCAAAGAAGATCTCTCCAACAAGTTCAGGGTCTACAAACAGCCCTTTTGTTAGTGGGCAACACAGTCTCAGTCCCTACTCATCATATATTGACACTTGGTAGGGACTGAGACTGTGATGTAGTGTGACATGCCTGAAAAACCTCCAAAGGGAGGCATCCATGAGGCATCCTAATCAGATACCCAAACCACCTCATCTGACTCCCTTCGATGAGATTTAGTTCAAGCTTCCCCCGGATGATGAAGCTCCTCACCCTATTTCTGAGTTAGAGCCATTTTCGTGTTTGCCATGATTGGTTTGCACCTTTGCCTTCAATGGTGGGCAGTAACAATCAGAATTTGAAGCGGGACAAGGGCAGCGAACTGTATGTCAGTCATGAAAAAAAACGCACAACTTGTAATTCTGATCAATGATGGGAAAATGTCATTAAATTTAAAACTGTGAAAGTATTTTATGTGATGAATCCAACCTCTGTTTATTCTTACTTAGTAGAGCATGCACCCTTTTTTTGTAGCTGCTGTTTTTCGGTCTTTCGTCCCTTTTCTTGTGTCATGGTTGTAACTCTTTATGTCGTATCACAATTACCACAGCTCCATTTCAAAAAAAGGTTTACAGTTTTGACCCAGCGGTTGAAGCAGAGGTCACAGAAAACGACGCCGCGACCACTTCCCACTCTTTCGGGTCAGAGCAAAGATCACTCGGGGTTTCGTGTCCTGTGCGCTGTCAGTCACAGCTCTGCCACTGATCCGGCAGTAACCGGAGTCTTTGGCTCGTTAAACAGCAGTGAGTCTGAGCCTGGAGCCTACAAGGCACACAAACTGTTTTTTTTTTTTATCAGTGAAGATAATCTTGAGGCATTTTGGTTACAGCCAGGTCACATGTTTGTTTTGATCTCATCATAGATTACTATTTCAACCAGCTTGCAGGGTTATTTTTTTACCAAACAGTTTGGCTTTAAGATAAATTGTTAAAACCACACACATATTATTTATAAACTGCTCGTAGAACCAGATGCATCATGTTGAACACTAAACTTTGTGGCCAACTGACCAGTGAGTCAGTAAGCAACTTCCCATCCGCCAACCTTTAAAATAGTTACAACAGGCTTTGATGTTCCCTTTTCCTCATTTGGTTTAATGGCTGATTTGTTTATTAAGTGCTTTGTTCTTTATGACTCCATAAAAAATAAATAAAAAAAAGCTCGACTAGACATAGTTGACTTGAACCTGAAATAGTCCAACAGGAAAGTACTTTTCTAAATAACTGAAACTCAGAAAAGGCATGTATTTTTATTTTTTAATTTGAATTTTTAATCAGGCTGTTGTATCTTAGCAAGAAGGTTGCTGGATCGAATCCCGACCGATGGCCTTTCTGGGTGGCGTTTGCATGTTCTCACTGTGCATGCGTGGGTTTACTCCAGGTACTCCGGTTTCCTCCACAGACCAAAAACATGCATGTTAGACTGACTGGTAACTCTGAATTGTCCCTAGGTGTGAGGGAGAGAGTGAATGGTCTTTTGTCTCGTTTGTCTCTATGTGTCCCTGTGATGGACTTGAGATCCGTCCACGGTGTCCCCCACCTCTCTCACCCATATTTGGACATGGGCACCAGTGACCCCTGTGACCGAAAAAGGAATAAGCAGGTAGAAGGTAATGGATGGATGGATTTTTTGATCACAAAAAAATTAATATTTAGCAAAGTAAAACTATTATTCATTGAAGTGAGGCATATTGCCTGCCACATCAAATGCTAAAGTTTTAAACTTTGTCAGGTGACTACGTCCTCTACACAAACATGTGTACATCTTGGGGATTTTCTGAGACAGGTTCCATTGGTACAGTGATTTTTAATTTGGACATTTCTGAAGCGAGTGGACCGACACAGACTGAAGGTAGATGTCATTAAAGTTCTGCCTGTCTCCAAAAATAATCATGTTTATATGACATTCGGCTCCCCGACTGGCCTTGATAGGCCGTCTTATCTCAAAACGCCTGGGATGTTTTGTAAACTTGACGCTCTCATCCTCCCAAATCTGCTACTCCATGGACGTCAGTGGAGCCCAGCTGAAAAAACATTTGTCATCGGTTCAGAACTTTGGCTTCGTTTTCTGGCAGTGGCCGGCAGCCCCCCCCCCCCAAGTACCTGCCTTTGAGACTCCTCTCTCCTCCCCCTTCTGCGTAATGTCGGTGTCATTATGTGCTTGTGTGCGAGATTTTTTTCATTACCACATGTTTGACCTTCACAGGTCAGAAATGTGTTAGGAATTTTTTTGTCTCCAAACCCTATGTGTTATTTTTCATCACTTTTGTCTGTCCAGCAGATCTCACTTGTAAATGAGTCTTCGAGACTCAATGTGATTTATCCATCCATCCATTTTCTTCCGCTTATCCGGGGTCGGGTCGCGGGGGTAGCAGCCTAAGTAGGGAGGCCCAGACTTCCCTCTCCCCAGCCACTTGGAGCAGCTCCTCTGGGGGAATCCCAAGGCGTTCCCAGGCCAGCCGAGAAACATAGTCCCTCCAGCGTATCCTGGGTCTTCCTCTGGGTCTCCTCCCGGTGGGACATGCCCGGAACACCTCACCAGGGAGGCGTCCAGGAGGCATCCTAACCAGATGCCCGAGCCACCTCAACTGGCTCCTCTCGATGTGGAGAAGCAGCGGCTCTACTCCGAGTCCCTCCCGGATGACCGAGCTTCTCACCCTATCTCTAAGGGAGAGTCCAGCCACCCTGCGGAGAAAACTCATTTCAGCCGCTTGTATCCGAGATCTTGTTCTTTCGGTCATAACCCAAAGCTCATGACCATAGATGAGGGTGGGAACGTAGATCGATCGGTAAATTGAGAGCTTTGCCTTTTGACTCAGCTCTCTCTTCACCACGACAGACCGGTACAGCGCCCGCTTCACTGCGGACGCTGCACCTATCCGCCTATCGATCTCACGCTCCAGTTTTCCCTCATTCGTGAACAAGATCCCGAGATACTTAAACTCCTCCACTTGGGGCAGGACCTCCTCCCCGACCCGGAGAGGGCACGCTACCCTTTTCCGGCTCAAGACCATGGCCTCGGATTTGGAGGAACTGATCCTCATCCCGGCCGCATCACATTCAGCTGCAAACCGCTCCAGCGAAAGCTGTAGATCACGAGCTGATGAAGCCAATAGGACCACATCATCTGCAAAAAACAGAGAAGCGATTCTAAGGCCACCAAAACGGATCCTCTCAACACCTTGGCTGCGCCTAGAAATTCTGTCCATAAAAGTTATAAACAGAATCGGTGACAAAGGGCAACCTTGGCGGAGTCCAACTCTCACCGGAAACGAGCCTGACTTACTGCCAGCGATGCGGACCAAGCTCTGACACCGGTCGTACAGGGACCTAACAGCCCATATCAAAGGGCCTGGTACCCCATACTCCCGGAGTACCCGCCACAGAACCCCCCGAGGGACGCGGTCGAATGCCTTTTCCAAGTCTACAAAGCACATGTAAACTGGTTGGGCAAACTCCCACGCACCCTCCAGGACCCTGTTGAGGGTGTAGAGCTGGTCTAGTGTTCCACGACCAGGACGAAAACCACACTGCTCCTCCTGAATCCGAGGTTCGACTATCCGACGGACCCTCCTCTCCAGAACCCCTGAATAGACCTTACCAGGGAGGCTTAAGAGTGTGATCCCTCTATAGTTGGAACACACCCTACGGTCCCCCTTTTTGAATAGGGGAACCACCACCCCAGTCTGCCAATCCAAGGGAACTGCCCCCGATGTCCACGCGATATTGCAGAGTCGCGTAAGCCAACACAACCCCACAACATCCAGAGCCCTAAGGAACTCAGGACGAATCTCATCCACCCCCGGAGCCTTGCCACCGCGGAGCTTTTTAACCACCTCGGCGACCTCAGCACCAGAGATTGGAGAGCCCGACCCAAAGTCCCCAGGCTCCGCTTCCTCAGTGGAAGACGTGCCAGTAGGATTGAGGAGGTCTTCGAAGTATTCCGCCCACCGACTCACAACATCCCGAGTTGAGGTCAACAGCACGCCATCCCCACCATAAATGGTGTTGGTCGCGTACCGCTTTCCCCCCCTGAGACGCCGGATGGTGGACCAGAATCGCCTCGAAGCCGTACGGAAGTCATTCTCCATGGCCTCTCCGAACTCCTCCCACGCCCGAGTTTTTGCCTCAGCAACCACCCGAGCCGCATGCCGCTTGGACTGCCGGTACCTATCTGCTGCTTCCGGGGTCCCACAGGCCAAAAAGGCCCAATAGGACTCCTTCTTCAGCTTGACAGCATCCCTCACCGCCGGTGTCCACCACCGGGTTCGAGGGTTGCCACCACGACAGGCACCAACAACCTTGCGGCCACAACTCCGATAAGCTGCCTCGACAATAGAGGCGCGAAACATGGCCCACTCGGGCTCAATGTCCCCCGCCTCCCTCGGAACGTGTTCAAAGCTCTCCCGGAGGTGGGAGTTAAAGCTCCGTCTTACGGGAGACTCTGCCAGACGTTCCCAGCAGACCCTCACAATACGTTTGGGTCTGCCAGGTCTGACCGGCATCCTCCCCCACCATCGGAGCCAACTCACCACCAGGTAGTGGTCAGTTGACAGCTCCGCCCCTCTCTTCACCCGAGTGTCCAGGACATGCGGCCGCAGATCAGATGAGACGACAACAAAGTCGATCATTGAACTACGACCTAGGGTGTCCTGGTGCCAAGAGCACATATGGACACCCTTATGCCTGAACATGGTGTTCGTTATGGACAATCCATGACGAGCACAGAAGTCCAACAACAGAACACCACTCGGGTTCAGATCAGGGGGGCCGTTCCTCCCAACCACACCCCTCCAGGTCTCACTGTCATTGCCCACGTGAGCGTTGAAGTCCCCCAGCAGAACAAGGGAGTCCCCAGGAGGCGCACCCTCCAATACCCCCTCCAAGGACTCCAAAAAGGGTGGGTAATCTGCGCTGCCGTTTGGCGCATAGGCACAAACAACAGTCAGAGCCCGTCCCCCCACACGTAGGCGAAGGGAGGCTACCCTCTCGTTCACCGGGGTGAACCCCAACGTACAGGCACCAAGATGGGGGGCAACAAGTATGCCCACTCCTGCTCGGCGCCTCTCACCAGGGGCAACTCCAGAGTGGAAGAGTGTCCAACCCCTCTCAAGGAAACTGGTTCCAGAGCCAGAGCCATGCGTTGAGGTGAGTCCGACTATTTCTAGCCGGAACCTCTCAACCTCACACACTAGCTCAGGCTCCTTCCCCACCAGAGAGGTGACATTCCATGTCCCAATGTGATTTATCTGTTTAAATAAAGGTTGAATGAATGAATGAATGTGCCGTAGAAGCAGGGAAGACAGAGCCATTGTAAAGTATGCAGATGACTCAGTCATTGTAAGGGGCCGAGATGGTGTGTAGAGGCAGGGCAGCCGGCTCAGGACCGGAAGGTCCTGGGTTCGATCCCCGGTCACTACATACATTGTGTCCCTGGGCAAGACACTTAACCCCGAGTTGCTCCCGGTAGGACAGGTAGCGCCTTGCATGGCAGTCTACCGCTACCGGTGTATGAATGTGTGTATGAATGTGTGTATGAATGGGTGGATGGCTGGTACTGTGAAGCGCTTTGGGGCCCCTCATAGGGGGCTGGAAAGCGCTATATAAGTAAGCTCCATTTAACATTGTTAACCTGCTTAATGAGAAAGAAATAGGCCACGGCCCTGTGCTGGAGGATTTTATTCAGTGATGATATCTGCAGATTAATATTTCAAAAACTAAGGACATGATTATTGATTTTGGAAAACTAAAGGCTCTTGCAGAACTGTGCGTCAATCCGAGCGCCGCGCCACGCGCTTGTGTTGCGCGTGGGCAGTACACAGCAGAGCTCAGCGTGAAGCAGCGTGAAGCTCCAATGTTTTCGCTCCAAATACTTGACATCATTTGAGCAGAAGCAGGGCGGAGCGTTTACTTACGGGACAAATAGGCTCTGTGCACAAGTGTCGTAAATCACTTGCTCATTGACCGGAAAGGTTATTTCCAGCTTCCGGTCTAGCCCCGGTCTCATTGAAAATAGTGCTGTCTGAATGTTTACAAGAGCTGCCCAAGACAATGTTCATCTTATCGTTGATTCCTGGTCCTCTGCTCCGACAAGCAAACGTAACAAGGGATTTAAATTGCATGTCTCAAGTTTTCTGCACAACTATGAGGGTAAGTAACGTTAGTTTGATCGCGTTGTGTTGTTGCTACCTGTTAGCGGCTAACGTTAGCCTATTAGCAACGCGATCTTTTTTTTGTGTACTCACGTTATAGAAACAGATTTTCCACACTTAAACAAAATGGCTCATATTTTGTGATCATTCTACATACATGCTGCTCTTCTCAGTTTCATGCAAAAATCAGGACACAGCTGTGAAGCTGTTGTCAGGACTCTGTGTCAGGTCCATGAAGAAAGCAGAAAAACCTCACCATAGGGTGAAGCTAGGATTGTTCAGATGACAGTTTTAAGATTACTGGTTCAGTAACCCCACGTTCCTGTTGTTAATGGGGATTTAGCTAAGATGGTAATTAAATATTAAATTGGCTACACTTTAAGAAGATGTAAACAGTTGAGTTTGGCCTTGCTAGTCTCCAGTGGGTTATTTGCTGCATGCATTGTTCTTCTTTTATGGTTGTTACTTTTAACCCAGTGTTAATTTGGTAATTCATGCATATTATTGTAGTTTTACTTTAATCTAAAGAACACACTCACAGCCCTTCTTCTTCTTCTGAAGGCTAGAAGTTACTCTCTGATTTAAGGGGGGTGAACATTTGTGCTCAAAACAGTTTTCAGTTTATTAAAAAATAGACTGTGTGCACCCTCATGTTATGTTTAACTTGTCTTCTAGTTTCCTGGAGGAATGCATCGGAGGACTGGGCAGCAGAGCAGAGGAGTGGAGCGAGGATGTCAGTGTGAGTCAATCTAGTACATTCAGCTACATGTTTACATTCTTGGTCTAATTATTTTGACCTCGTGTGTTTTTATGCAGCTCTCAGAAACTAAAGTCTTCACTCCCTCATGTGCACCTGCTGCTGAGAACCATATCACACCTGGGCAAAGGTAATGTTTTCTCCATAGAGGCTTGATTTTACTTCATTTTTTATTGATTTTACCTATCTTGTCATTTTATTGTATATTAAATTGAGTTTTTAGTTCACTGTGTGTTAGTGTACTGACATGTAAATGATTCTGACATTAGAATAAAAAAGCACTCACCTTGGCACCCTCTTTTCCTGCAGTTCCTGGTAAACCATGCTCACCTGGTGGTCCTGGTGCACCTGGATGACCTCTGTCTCCAGCTGGCCCTGTCTCACCAGTTTTCCCCTGAAAACAAACCCATTATGCAACATACACTGTAACAAATATAAAATATTTCAATGTGACATGACCTTGGTCAGTCCACTCACCTGTGGTCCAACAACTCCTGGTGGACCAGGAGGTCCATTCTTTCCTTGGAAGCCCTGGAGAAAAAGACACATGAGTCCTCTGACCTTCATTTAAGAGACATGGAGTG
>JBBPBX010014001.1:7356-25367 GCA_038048925.1 Garcialebias charrua | reverse complement strand
CAGACAGACAGACAGACAGACAGACAGACAGACAGACAGACAGACAGACAGACAGACAGACAGACAGACAGACAGACAGACAGAGACACAAATGACTGCTACATTTTTGTTGTGGTGAATGAAAAAATAGACCCAGAATACAGGCGGACATGAGTTCCAAAAGTTTTATTTTTAATTTTTAACTAAATTTCAAAAAGCTGATGTTGCAACCAAAAACTTATTTACAAAAAATGCAAATGAAAACCACAAGAAAGATATAGAAAATCACAAGATTATTATCATCAAACCTTTATTTTACCAGGAAAAAAATCCATGGAGATTATTAATCACTTTTACAAGGATGCCCTGAATATTCAGATACAGTTGAGAGAGACTAACAATCTGTGGTGTAAAAACCAAAAATGCACTGACAAACACTGGACTGAACGGAGACGTATGTAAAGATTGAGACTGACAAGGAGAGGAGGAACAGCTGAGCTCAATGAGACGAGGTACAGGACTGGCCATGGCAGGACTGAGGAGCAGGAGCTGGATGAGGATGAGGAGATAATGGCCATGGCCCTGTGCTGGAGGTCTTCAGTCAGTGGTGTGATGAATCCTATCTGCAGATGAATATTTCAAAAACTAAGGACATGATCATTGATTTTAGAAAACACACTAAGGGACAGGAAACTATAGGGCACACTGTGGAAGTTGTTGACACCTACAAATATCTGGGCCCAGTTATTGACAGTAAACTGACCTTCAAGGCAAACTGTGAGGCTGTCTATAAGAAAGGGAACCAGCGCCTGTTTTTCCTCAGGAAACGTTCTTCCTTCGAAATTGATAAAACCTTGTTGACTTTATTTTATCGAGCTTTTATTGAATCGGTTTTGTCTTACTGTTTGGTGTCCTGGTTTGGTATTTTAACTCTTAAAAACAAGAACTGACTGAACTAAATAGTCAAATGGTTCAGTAAGTTGACGGGTGAGATGCAACTAAGCCCAGAATCCTTGTACGTCAGGCAGGTGCAGAGGTGATCCACATCCACCTTAAGAAATGTCTCATCCTCTGCACTGTGAGTTCAGGCTCCTCCCATCAGGACTCAGATATTTGATTTCCAGATGTAAAAGAGGACTAAAACCAGTTTTGTTCTTATTGTCATAAGCTTCCAAAATGGGACTTAGCATAGCACTGGGCCATTTTTTTAAATCATTTTTTGAATCATGTTATATTTTATTTATTTATTTATTGTGTGTCTATGTCAGCTTTCCTGTCTGGCAAGAAAGCTGACTCACCTCACTGTAACCAAATCTACCCCAGGGTATAAATAAAGTTGACTGATTGATTGATTGATTGATTGATTGATTGATTGATTGATTGATTGATTGATTGATCGATTGGAAAAAAGGAAACGCATACAAAGAAAAACATCTAAACACATGGCTCACACAACCAAGTGAATTAATCCGTGTATGGTTCGTTCTTTGGTTATTCCGTTTCAAAATAAAAACCAAATAACCAAACAAGCTTTGGTTATTCCGTTTTTTCATTTTAAAACGAAATTACAAAAACGGTTTTTAAACGTTTTTTTCGTTATTTCGTTTTTAAAACGAAATTAGAAAAACAGAATTGCCAAAAATAAAAAAAGGTGAACGTTTTGGTTTTTGATTAAACCAAAGACAAGCTTTTATTTTGTTAATTGAACACGGGACTTTATGGCGGAACCGGAAATGAACTCCCGGTGCTGTGCGAATTTCTGTTCCCCCGTGAGAATCTGAGCTGTGTGAAGCTGACACTCCACCCACGTCAAACCAGCACTAACGGAGCACTAACCATTCATACTACAGTATTTGCTTTAATTTTTCACGTGGGTGGGGTGTCTGCTTGACGCAGCTGAGAATCTGTTCCCCCTGTGTCGGGAGCGTGCACTGCACCAGAGAGGCGGATCCGACCGTCTTCAAGGCGCATCTCTCTGTGAAACGAGTCCACACTATCTTGTCACGGTTATAACTCATTTTAATACTCCTGGTGATAAATATCCATCCATCCATCCATCCATCTTCTTCCGCTTATCCGGGGTCGGGTCGCGGGGGTAGCAGCCTAAGTAGGGAGGCCCAGACTTCCCTCTCCCCAGCCACTTGGAGCAGTTCCTCCGGGGGAATCCCAAGGCGTTCCCAGGCCAGCCGAGAAACATAGTCCCTCCAGCGCGTCCTGGGTCTTCCTCTGGGTCTCCTCCCGGTGGGACGTGCCCGGAACACCTCACCAGGGAGGCGTCCAGGAGGCATCCTAACCAGATGCCCGAGCCACCTCAACTGGCTCCTCTCGATGTGGAGAAGCAGCGGCTCTACTCCGAGTCCCTCCCGGATGACTGAGCTTCTCACCCTATCTCTAAGGGAGAGTCCAGCCACCCTGCGGAGAAAACTCATTTCAGCCGCTTGTATCCGAGATCTTGTTCTTTCGGTCATAACCCAAAGCTCATGACCATAGATGAGGGTGGGAACGTAGATCGATCGGTAAATTGAGAGCTTTGCCTTTTGACTCAGCTCTCTCTTCACCACGACAGACCGGTACAGCGCCCGCTTCACTGCGGACGCTGCACCTATCCGCCTATCGATCTCACGCTCCAGTTTTCCCTCATTCGTGAACAAGATCCCGAGATACTTAAACTCCTCCACTTGGGGCAGGACCTCCTCCCCGACCCGGAGAGGGCATGCTACCCTTTTCCGGCTCAAGACCATGGCCTCGGATTTGGAGGAACTGATCCTCATCCCGGCCGCATCACACTCGGCTGCAAACCGCTCCAGTGAAAGTTGTAAATCACGAACTGATGAAGCCAGTAGGACCACATCATCTGCAAAAAACAGAGAAGCGATTCTAAGGTCACCAAAACGGATCCTCTCAACACCTTGGCTGCGCCTAGAAATTCTGTCCATAAAAGTTATGAACAGAATCGGTGACAAAGGGCAACCTTGGCGGAGTCCAACTCTCACCGGAAACGAGCCTGACTTACTGCCGGCAATGCGGACCAAGCTCTGACACCGGTCGTACAGGGACCTAACAGCCCTTATCAAAGGGCCTGGTACCCCATACTCCCGGAGTACCCCCCACAGAACCCCCCGAGGGACGCGGTCGAATGCCTTCTCCAAGTCCACAAAACACATGTAAACTGGTTGGGCAAACTCCCACGCACCCTCCAGGACCCTGCTGAGGGTGTAGAGCTGGTCCAGTGTTCCACGACCAGGACGAAAACCACACTGCTCCTCCTGAATCCGAGGTTCGACTATCCGACGGACCCTCCTCTCCAGAACCCCTGAATAGACCTTACCAGGGAGGCTTAAGAGTGTGATCCCCCTATAGTTGGAACACACCCTACGGTCCCCCTTTTTAAATAGGGGAACCACCACCCCAGTCTGCCAATCCAAGGGAACTGCCCCCGATGTCCACGCGATATTGCAGAGTCGCGTAAGCCAACACAACCCTACAACATCCAGAGCCCTAAGGAACTCCGGGCGAATCTCATCCACCCCCGGAGCCTTGCCACCGCGGAGCTTTTTAACCACCTCGGCGACCTCAGCACCAGAGATCGGAGAACCCGACCCAAAGTCCCCAGGCTCTGCTTCCTCAGTGGAAGACGTGCCAGTAGGATTGAGGAGGTCTTCGAAGTATTCCGCCCACCGACTCACAACATCCCGAGTTGAGGTCAGCAGCACGCCACCTCCACCATAAATGGTGTTGGTCTCGTACCTCTTTCCCCCCCTGAGACGCCGGATGGTGGACCAGAATCGCCTCGAAGCCGTACGGAAGTCATTCTCCATGGCCTCTCCGAACTCCTCCCACGCCCGAGTTTTTGCCTCAGCAACCACCCGAGCCGCATGCCGCTTGGACTGCCGGTACCTATCAGCTGCTTCCGGGGTCCCACAAGCCAAAAAGGCCCAATAGGACTCCTTCTTCAGCCTGACAGCATCCCTCACTGCCGGTGTCCACCACCGGGTTCGAGGGTTGCCACCTCGACAGGCACCAACAACCTTGCGGCCACAGCTCCGATAAGCTGCCTCGACAATAGAGGCGCGGAACACGGCCCACTCGGACTCCATGTCCCCCGCCTCCCTCGGAACGTGTTCAAAGCTCTCCCGGAGGTGGGAGTTAAAGCTCCGTCTTACGGGAGACTCTGCCAGACGTTCCCAGCAGACCCTCACGATACGTTTGGGTCTGCCAGGTCTGACCGGCATCCTCCCCCACCATCGGAGCAAACTCACCACCAGGTAGTGGTCAGTAGACAGCTCCGCCCCTCTCCTCACCCGAGTGTCCAAGACATGCGGCCGCAGATCAGATGAGACGACAACAAAGTCGATCATCGAACTGCGACCTAGGGTGTCCTGGTGCCAAGAGCACATATGGACACCCTTATGCTTAAACATGGTGTTCGTTATGGACAATCCATGACGAGCACAGAAGTCCAATAACAGAACACCACTCTGGTTCAGATCAGGGGGGCCGTTCCTCCCAACCACACCCCTCCAGGTCTCACTGTCATTGCCCACGTGAGCGTTGAAGTCCCCCAGTAGAACAAGGGAGTCCCCAGGAGGCGCACTCTCCAATACCCCCTCCAAGGACTCCAAAAAGGGTGGGTAGTCTGAGCTGCCGTTTGGTGCATAGGCACAAACAACAGTCAGAGCCCGTCCCCCCACACGTAGGCGAAGGGAGGCTACCCTCTCGTTCACCGGGGTGAACCCCAACGTACAGGCACCAAGATGGGGGGCAACCAGTATGCCCACTCCTGCTCGGCGCCTCTCACCAGGGGCAACTCCAGAGTGGAAGAGTGTCCAACCCCTCTCAAGGAAACTGGTTCCAGAGCCAGAGCCATGCGTTGAGGTGAGTCCGACTATTTCTAGTCGGAACCTCTCAACCTCACACACTAGCTCAGGCTCCTTCCCCACCAGAGAGGTGACATTCCATGTCCCAATGGCCAGCTTCTGTAGCCGAGGATCAGACCGCCAGGGTCCCCGCCCTCGGCCTGGTGATAAATAAATAAATATAAACCCTCCACTAACAAAATAAACCTGGTCTTGTGTGGGGTGTTATAACCTAGTTTTTTTTTTAAATAGCTGACAGAATCTAGATTTGGTCATGTAACCTGCCAAATAGCTACAAATTTTAATATTAATACAAATTATCAGTCAGCCACCAACACATCATATATATTTATAATTTTTATTACTAATATTAAAGGATGGAAGCAGCTGATAGCAGAAAACTTCCTGCAAAGATAAGTGTAGCTTTCTGGTAGGCTAAATCTCGTTCAAATTAAAAATGACTGGAGAAAAATTATTTCTAGCTGCTATTTTTGTTAGTTAATGTCTGTTTTTTCCATTATTTGAGAGAGAAAAAATGATTTTAGAAATAACAAAGTCAGAGTCAGAGAATCTTTATTGTCATTTGCACCATGTGTGGTACATGTGATGAAACGAGATTATGTACACAGGGTCCCAGTTACATCCAACAATAAAATGTAAAAGAAAAACAGTAATAACATCTAATGAACTAAGAAAACCATCAAAATACACTAAATAAAAAATACACGCAGCACTAATATCATAGAAAACCATTACTCCACACAGCAGCTGTGGGAGCAGATGTGCACAATGAACATAGCAACATGAAACAGATCAGCAGCAACATGAAACAGATCAGCAGCAACATGATGTGATATTGCTGGGTTGCAATCACGTGACCCGGAAGTGGCGCGAAATTCAGATGCGGGGCAGGAAGTGATTTTCCCCAGTTCAAAACACAGCAGAATGGATTACAGCAAGTATGCCAAAGCCCTAAATAAACTGGCGAGGACGAGTTTTGGGTTAACCATTTAGGATCAAAAGAAGCTTTAAATGGTTGTCGACTTGTTTCTGCCCGGGTGAGTAGTGAGATGTATTATTTATTTAGTAATTAGCCTATGCTAACTACGCTATCGCTAATGCTAACAACAAGTTTAGTTAGCCCCCTGTTATTTCTATGTGCGTGGATCTACTTACAAATAATATATTTAGCTTCTGTAAAGCCAAATTCGTGCTGGAGTTGTATGTGTTAATGGATGGAGTCGTTTCATGTGACTGTCATGGAGCCAGGGTGTGTGAAATCAAGGTAAAATTTATTTCTCAAAAGGTTTGGACTACTGCACTGCAGACTTAGCTTTTTTAGATTTTTCTACCTGGATTATTGAGCATGCATTAGGGTACTGCACTGCAGACTTTGCGCACCTCACAGTATGAATGTTACAACTATAATTTTTTACTCAAATCTTTGTTGTTTGCATATTTCACAGCATGTAGCCGTAGTTTTGGGGATGGTCTTGCAGTTTGTGGGATGTTGCCTTGTTTCCAGTTAAAAAATGTGTGACCTTTCCATCACCTTTTAAAACTTAGTCCAGATTAATACATTCTTACCTGTGGAACACACCTGGTTGACAGAGACATAAATATAGTCTCATTTTCTAACATTGGTGTTGGATAGTGAAATGAGTGAAACACAATCTTTAAAAAAGTATCATATTGAAATGTTTTGGAGACTACCGTATTTATTTTTTATGTCTAAGTTTCATTGTCTTGTCCTTCAGTGCCCACAGAGCAAAGAGCATGAAGTCAGTCTGAGGATGTGTGCTGGACAGCCTGGTTTTTGTCTTGTCGTCTCGTCAAGGTTGGAGATTCTGTACAACTGGATAGGAACCATCCTTATTACCATCAGCTCCAGGATCAGATTCACATTGTGGATGTACAATATTGTGATTTTGTAGTATGGAGTGAAAATGATATTTATGTGGAAAGAATTCTGCCAGATGACCAGCTGTGGGAAACAGCAGTTCCCAAAATTCAGCACTATTTTACACATTGCATCCTACCTGAAATCCTGGGACAGAAATCCACACGTGACTAACCAATCTAAGAATCAAGAATGTTATTTGGAGTAGTTGATGAAAGGAGTTTGAAAAGTTTATACAAATTTAAACAGTTGCTCTTTTTTTCCCCAAAAACATTTGTCACTACCATAACATGTTTCAGCTACACCTGTAGCAAGCACTCTGCAGAAGGGTCATGTGATGTTGTTACATGTCATGACAGCTGTTTTTTATTTACAATAATCTTAATTGAAAAGTTAAGTATGTTAAATCAAATGATATATTTAAATCAATATGAGATTAGCTTGTGAATTTCAAAGGTGTTCTAATATGTTAAATAACAGCACATACAAATGTCATATGTCACAAATGTTGCAAAATGAGTCTACTTCAGAAAAATGTTTTTATTTCAATAGCAAAACTCATGTCATTTTAACTGACCAATATTCACAAAGATTGGTTATGGAGTTCATTGAATAAATTAAAAATATTCAACCTTATTGGGTAAATTTTTTTTTTGTCTTCATGAACAATTAACATGTACAAATATGGTCTGTAACAGTATTAGTGATTTAATTTACTTTTGATTTACTTTAAATGATAAATACATGTATAATCATTTAAACTTAAAATATTTATATAAATATAGTTGATTGAATTACTTGTCGCTCAGGCCACTCTATTAAGAATTGTAATCTTTCATGGAGAACATGAATCGTTCTAAAACAAATTCGAGACACAGTGGCTTTTGACACATTAAATCTATAGGCAAGGTCTTGAAGCTGCAGATTTAATCTGAGATGCATAAGTATCATAATAAATTGCTCAAATTTGGAGAGTGCTGACAGTGATGACATGCTGATGTATAAGGTTCACAGAGCTGAAAAATTTGCATCAAAACTAAAAAGTTGGGCAGTCCCGTATAAAACTTTGTTTTATCGTTGTTCTGGAAGGTTTCAGGAGTAAATTTAGTCACTGAGACTTTTTCCTTAAGGTCGCAGATCTCAGTTGTGTAGCCTTTCACTGCATCCTCCAGCTTTGTGAGGTCAACCATGCTTAGATCCGTCTGGCATTCTGCATCTGCAAATATTTAATTATTAAAAATTACGTTCAGAAATTCTATAAATAAATAAATAGTATTTTTATTTATTATTATTTTACCTTTGAATCGTTCATTTTCAGGGGCTGGTAAGCTTTCTTCACAGAGCTCCTCTTCCAGACTGTTGGCCTCCTCAGTGCAGAGAAGCTTCCAGGCCTTAGCTCTTTCCCTGCGCCGGAGGGATGCTTCTGTTTGTGGCCACTCGTTACTTCTTTGGTACCCCAGGTTAACAGTGGGGGCCCAGTCTTGGGAATGTACATCACCTGCTGCACTCGGACAACCTAAATATAAGACACCACTTTAAAGTAAAACACGTAAATGCCTTTCCTAGCACTAAGCTAACCGCTAACAACATTAGCATTCTAATCGGATTTTTTCTGGGAACAACCAAGTGTTGAACCACTACACAAGCTAGGGCATAACATATCTTATCTGTCTTTCTAGTTACTGTCCAATAAAATATCTGAAAATATGATTTAAACGATACGACCCTTACCTGTTACAAAGTGGTCGCTGCAGACTCTCGTCAGTTTCTGCACCTCCTGTTTTTAGCCGTAGGTTGTAATCCACGTTTGTCGTCTTTTTTCTGTAAGTTTTTTTAAATTAATCCCCTTGTAGCATACTACTTTCGGAACACGAAAATAACTTTTATCTATCTCTCGATTAGAGCGGTTGCAACAACCGTAAACGGCACAGAATTTAGGCATGTAGATGCTGAATCAGCAACAGAAGGAAACGGCTGCGTTTACTTCCGGCCCCGCATCTGCATTCTGTGACGTCACTGCTACGTCATCTGAAACCCAGCAATTTCACAGTGATTATTCTGGTTATTTATTCATGAGTCAGTAGTAACATCTAAGATATGAACTAAGAAAAACATCAGCTAATACACTAAGCACCAATGTACTGTAAAAGAAAAACATCATTACAAACAGCAGCACGAACATGAGTCTGTATGAGCAGATGGTCACAGATGAACACAGCAACAAGAAAACAGATCAGCATCAGCATGATGTGATATTTTGCAGTGATTATTCTTATTATTTATTTATTCTTGAGTCTAACAGCCTCAGGGTAGAAGCTGTTCCTCAGTCTAGTGGTTCTACACTTGATGCTCCTCAACCTCCGTCCTGAAGGGAGTGGGGCAAAGAGTGTGTGTGCTGGATGAGTGTGGTCCTTCATGATGCAGGTGGCCCTCTTCCTGCATCTGGAGGTGTAAATGTCTGTGATGGTGGGGAGACTGACTCCAACATCTTCTGTGCAGCCTTCACCACTCTCTGCAAAGCTTTTCTTTCTGCAACTGTGCAGCCTCCATGCCACACGTTGATGCTGGAGCACAGGATGCTCTCCACTGCACACCTGTAGAAGGAGGTGAGGACTGGGCTGCTCAGACCAGCTCGTCTCAGCCGTCTGAGGAAGTAGAGTCTCTGATGACCTTTCTTGATCAGGCTGGTGGTGTTGTTGCTCCAGCTGAGGTTATCATTCATGTGTACACCCAAGTACTTGTAGCTGGAGACCACTTCCACTGCAGATCCACTTATGTTCAGTGGGGTGTGGGTGTGTTTGTTCCTGTGAAGTGGATACATATTTTTAAAAATCTATTATAAAAAGTAGTGTTTGAGTTGTTACACTGTTTAATATATAAATGCCAGTTTCACTCACATGTTGTTGTGATGGTAAGGCTGGTGCACCTCTCTTAACACCCTACCGACTCTGGTTTCTCCAGCATGTATCCCAATAGATGACAAGTATCCCGTCATAAATTTCCATCCATAGGATAGTCCTGTCTAACACACACACAAATGTAAAACGTTATCTGATGTACTGCGGTCAAACCAGTCAACATTAGTTCTCTCTTAAAGATTTGTGTGGCTCATACATGGTGCATTACAATAAGAGAAACAGAAAGTGCCCCTGCAGTCAAAAAACAATGAGAGAAATGAGATACATATTTATAAACAATATACAATTATGCCATATTTATTACTTTCACATACCTATAATATATCAAGAATAAATATGTCAGTTTTAGATTTTGTATAAAAGAGCAAGTCAAAGTACCTCAAAATGCCTCTTTCAGTTTGCTTTTCTATGACCTCTATTCAAAATTCATATTTCATGTTCAGTGTTACAAAGAAGAAGTTAATATTTATTTGTTTGATGGCTGTTACTATTTTTTCCTGAAAAGGTGTTTACGATATATATATATATATATATATATATATATATATATATATATATATATATATATATGTGTGTGTGTGTGTGTATGTGTATGTATGTGTAAGCATATATACACACACACAAAAGTTATAGATAAGCAAACTGAAATTAGCATTTTGAAGTACTTTGAATTGCTGTTTACCCCAAAATCTAAATTAAAACTATGACATATTTATTCTGGATGTATTATAGGTACGTGAAGGTAATAGGTACGACATAAATGTACATTGTTAATACTTTTGCCTCTAACTTTCTCATTATTTTATTGTTTTGGCCTGCAAGAGGACCCCTGCTGGTCCATTACTGTAACGCACCATGTTTACACAATGCCTAGAGAAAGCTAACGTCAGCTAGCTTGTATTTACAAGTTTCGCTCATTTTATCGCAGTATATTGTCCATAAACTTTGGTACATACTTGGTAAACTGAAGAAAGTACAACACGTTCCAAATCGGCGTCCGACACGTTGTTGTGTCTTCGCAAGTTGTGCTCCATACAAAACCTTCCGACACTCATTACCGAGTAATGTGGAGCTCCATGGCGACGCAAAACATTACTGATTTCAGAGTGTGATTTTCCTCTCTCAAAAATGTCAATGATCAACGCAGAAAACGGTTCAAGTGCAGCCATTGCCTATTATTTAGGAATGTTTTGTTTTTATTCCGTCTTCATCTGCTGTAAAATGTATCTTTGGCAACTTCCGGTACATCATTTCCGGTATCGCAACAAATTAAAACAACAACCGTTTTTACGCAAAAACCAAATCGCACCCTTTTTTTATTTTTGGCAATTCTGTTTTTATAATTTCGTTTTAAAAACGAAATAACGGAAAAACCGTTTAAAAACCGTTTTTGTAATTTCGTTTTAAAACGAAAAAACGGAATAACCAAAGCTTGTTGGGTTATTTGGTTTTTATTTTGAAACGGAATAACCAAAGAACGAACCATACACGGATTTGAATTAAATAAAACACCAAAAGACTATGAATAATCTCACCAAAACACAGATCCTGACAGTTTCATTCTTATTTTGATTGATCAGAAGGTATGTTATTGTCTTATTTCAGTTCCAACCATTAACTCTGCAATATAATATCAAGAAAGCAACAATTTTTTTCTGAGTAAAAAAAATAAGCTTTTGGGGGTTTAGGATAAACAAAAAACGTTTTGCTTATTTTCTCAACTAGAAATAAAATGTGTGCGGCTGATTGACATGATATTATTCTAATAGAACTCAGTGATGCACACTGACGTTGAGAAAAATCCCAAACACCACCAGTTCTGTAATAACACGGGAACTGCTATTCTTCCAAGAAAACTACACCTTTCATCTGCTGTGTACATCCGAGGTAGGGAGGGTGTAAATTTGAGGTCAGAATGACAGTGTCCAATGCACCTGAACTAATTAACTGAAACTGTTTTGATCTGTAAGAGCCTTCAGATAAAACAGCAGAGAAACTGTAGGATTGTGAGGGTTGGTTTTGTTTACTGAAACTTGTGGAGAGAAGAGTATACTGTAACTTTGTCATGGGACTGTTTACACAGTTCAACTGCATCTTACCATCACTTTGATCAAAAATGTACTCTGGTCAACGTATTTCATAAGTATAATAATGATAATAATGAATTTAATTTATAACACACTTTTCATTAATGAAAATCTCAAAGTGCTACAAAGTGCAAACAAAATTAAAGGTCAAATAAAACAAGTGATAAAACATGTAAAATCAATAACAGTATCAACTAAGATCAAAGATAGAATCATGAGGAGGCAGACTAGGCTCGCTTAAAAAGAAAGGTCTTCAAGCCGCTCTTAAAGTCAACCAGTGACTGTGGGGCTCTCAGGCAGTCAGGAAGAGAGTTCCATAGGCGGGGGGCAGCCACACTGAAAGCCCAGTCTCCCATGGTCCTTAATTTGGTTCTCGGAATGTGAAGGAGATTACTGTTCTGTGATCGTAGAGACCGAGTGGATGAATATGGAACAAGAATGTCCTTTAGATAATCAGGTGAAGTTCCGTGTAAGCATTGGTGTGTAATGAGAGCAGTTTTGTATTGAATTCTGTAGGCGACAGGAAGCCAATGGAGGTTATGGAGAATGGGTGTAATATGTTCAAATTTACGAACTCTCAACAAGATCCTTGCTGCACTGTTTTGAATATATTGAAGCTTCTGAAGGTATTTGCCAGGGATTCCAATAAACAGGGAGTTGCAGTAGTCGAGCCTGGAGGAGACAAAAGCATGGACGAGCTTCTCAGCATCAGAAAAAGTTAGGGATGGGCGAAGTCTGGAGATGTTTCGAAGATGGAAGAAGCAGGTTTTAAACATTTGTTCATGAACAAAGCACATAAAATAATAGGTCATGCTCTCTGCTGTCTGCCACCTACCATGCCCACTTCTCCGACGGAGTCAGTGCTCATGTCCTGTACCTGCTGCACGCTCTATTTAAGAGCTCCATCCACACAAGCTCTCTGCCAGATTTTCAAACCCTTTTTGGTATTAATGTCCAGTGCCTCGTTCATGTCCATGTCTGATCCTCATATCTCCACCTCATGCCTGTTTCCTTGTTTTGCCGCTCCGTCTGCCCCATGTCTGGTTTATTCTGCCTTTCAGACTCCGGTAACTATGAATCTTTTGCTCTACGGATTTTGGTTTACGGATTCCCCTCTGGATTTGTTCTTGGACCTCTACCTACCTGTGTTTAATCCCTGCTTCTCTTTTCGGACCACGACTAAAGTTTGCCCCGCTGTCGGAACAATTCACAGCATTAAAGGCCTCCCTCTGCAGCTGCTCCACACCACTTCCATTGATGTTATCACTGATGCCATCTCCACAAGCTCTGAAAGGTGGCTCTACGTCTCGCCTCACCTGCCTGAAAAGGTTAGTGGCTGTTTTCTGCCTTCAAGCACATTTCCTGAAACCTAGCTCACTAGCTGCATTATCTCAGACCTGTTCATGTGATTGGATCCAGACTCCCACCAGCAACTTCAAAACAATAAAATTGTTTAAACATTCCTGGTGTCTGGCTGAACTTTTGAATTAAAAAAAAACAGGTTCTTGTCATAATTAGATGAAATGTTCAAGATTGTATGTGGGCCTCTGTCTCAGGTTCTAAATTCAGATCAGCATTTAAAGATGGAAAATCCATCCAGTTGAATTAGTCAAATAAACACTTTCTCTGTTGTCTGTGAGTTGGTCTTTTAATAATAGAAATATGGAGTTTTCACACTTTTCAAAAGATCAACAGTGGCAGGAAAAATTCTAATCGCTTGGATAAAGAAGACAATACTGAAATGAGAACACAGCCACTCATAAACCAAGTCATGACGTGGGTTTGAAGCACTGAAAATACAGTGTACAAATATCCAAGATAAACTTCAATAAAAACTTTGATGAATCACTTCTGTTACTGTTCTGTTGTTGAAGCCTTAGGTAAATTGTAAAACATCACTTCATTAAAAGAGTTGGAGATTCTGCTCACATCCTGATCCTGAACCTGTCTTCATCTAAAGAGATGTTGATTAGTCAAACAAGTGTTGCTTTGGAAGATGGGATTTTAATAAATAATGGGCTATAGTTTTATAAAAAATAAAATAAAACAGCAAACGACAACAGCTGCTCTTGTAGATTACACTTCTTATGAACTGCAGAACCTGCAGTTGCAAATTGGACTTGTTAGTATCATCATGCAGACATAACTTTGTGGCTTTTAAATAAAAAACTGTTTGATCTCTTATCAGCTTGTTATAAATAACGTTAGAGAAAAGTGCCATTATTTAATGAAGAGTGTATTATAACTGTAGCTTTTATCCCAACATCTTTCCTGTATACTTTGTCTCCCTTTTCAATGTAGTATTTTTCTTTTATTTACTCGTTACATTGATATTTTCAGTTTTTTTTCTTGCCATTTTCAAAAACTTTAATTCCACCTATGTTCATTAAACCAATTTACGTCAACTGACTCAAGAATGGTGTAAACAACTGCCGTGGTCAGGAGCATTCACACTTTCATACATTTCCACATGTCTTTATGCAGCGCACACAATAAACATTCATCATTAGTCAGCCAGCTGCTTTTTCAATTTATGGAGGAGGACATTTAGAGGAGTTTTTAAACAAACCTCTGTGGCAGTTTGTCCTTCAGTTGTGCAAATACAGAATCAAAATGGTAAACAAAGTGTTCAGTAAGTGGATACTTTTCACATTTCTGACTATAAAGAGCAAAGACTGTGCTATATGTTCAAGCTTTACATTTTTTCTTTCCTTTCTAAGAAATATCATATATTGCATCTTCTCCGTGTGTTTGGGTGCATCCATAAGTCTTAACTCTTCCATGCGAATTGATCTCGTAACCTCTTGATCTGTATGTTACAAAGAGCTTGCATAAAATTTCATAGAGTTGGCAAATACGTAACTTTTTCCTCTCATTCAAAAGATAAAATTATTCTGATATAGAGCTGTGTGCAATGCTTAAATTTAGTATTTCACTCCTTTCTAAATGGGCCAACACTTTTTGGATCAAAGTGATGCTAAGCCTTTGCATTGTTAATACCAAACACCACCAAACAAAACTGAAAGTTATGCACCATAACTTATGTTCCCTGAAGGAAGGGAACAAGGTGCAACACTATTGCTATGGGAAATTGTGCCCCGCGTGGTTACCTGAAGGAATACAATCACGCCTTTACGGCAGGGGGCGTCAGCGTCACCCCAGAGGCCCCGCCCTCTGGGTACTTAGACGCGGACGCCCATCCAAACGGTCTCCAAGTGCACTTCACCGAGCTTCAGCATTGAAAAGGGCCAACTGTGTTGCACCTCGTTCCCTTCCTTCAGGGAACATGAGTTATGGTGCATAACTTTCCGTTCCCTTATCAGTCAGTCACTTGGTGCAACACTATTGCTATGGAAACGTAATTCAATCCCGCCCTTGAAATGCTCAGTAAAATGCATGCTTGTGAGAACTTCAACCTTATACATCAGGCGTTTTGGCTGTTCCCTACTCTGGGTTAGAGAGTACAGCCTGAGTGACATCACATGCAGTGACATCCAAACTATAATGCTTTGCAAACATGTTCGTTGAACTCCAGTTTGCAACAGCACAGATGTTTGCAACTGGTACGCCCTTAAAAAAAGGTACCACGAGGCCGCTAGGCCTCGAGTGGAATGGGCGTGTACCCCAGAGGGCACCTGTTGACCTTTGTTGCTGTAGCCCTCTCTAAGGCCTCGGTCACCCAGTGTGAGAGGCGCTGCTTTCAAAGGGCTCTGCCAGCAGCTGGATTGGCAAAACATACGAACACCTGGTTTAATTTTCTCCAACTGACAGTACTTTCAATGTAAACACTTAGGGCCCTGACAGGGCACACTCAAAAAAGAAATGTGTTCGATTTACTTAATAAAGTTATGTCAACAATTTCCACTAAGCCGAGTTTAGTTCAGTTTAATTGAAAATGATTATTAAGATGCAAATAAGTGACTTATTTGTAACCAACATAACCAAACGAAGTAATTCCAACCTTATCTGGTCACCTATGATTTAATTAATAGGTCTGTGTTAACCCAATTAAATGGTGTTAATTAATGCTGACATAAAAATCATTCATTATGCCAACTTAACTTATTTAAGTTAATTTAACTTAACTGTATTTAGTTAATTTAACCAAACAATACTTTGCAGCTCCAACTTAACTGACTTAAGTAAGTGTGACAATTACTGGATTTAGTTTTACTTAACTTGTTTTAATTAGTATAAATGTATTACTCTTAACTCCACTTACTAAACAAACTTATGTCAACAATTTCCCCACAGTGTAGTTAAGTAAATTCAAGTTAAAACAGCTTTGATTTTGTGTAACAAACATTTATTATCAATTAAACAGATAATAATAAACCCTCTGAGTATCAAAAAACATTTTCCATTCCCTTTACAGCATTAGGCTTACAGTTTTACAATGTTCACCAAATATCAAAAAATAAATAAATAACAGGAAACATATTGGTTCACTCACATAAGAAATACAATTGTGGTGATGTTTTATGTAAAATTGTCAAATCGTATTGAAATGACCAACACAAAATGGACTCTGGCGGAAAGGAATAAGGCATACCAGGCTTTAGAAAAAACAAAAACTATGGTGAATATACAAGTATTTACTTTTTGAACCCGTTGAAGTAAAACATAAAAAGTAAATCATTAGTCTTCAACTCTAACAACCTTCAAATGTTGTGAATGTTTAAAGATAACTAAGAACAATCTGATAAGTAATCTTCTCTAAATCTAACATGTTCTTGTTACCTGTAAATATAAAATGTGCAATTACCAGTAACAAAAATCTTCTGGAAATGTGTGACTTGCACAATCCTAACCCAGAGAAACATTCCAATAACATAAAAACAGAAATCAATATTAAATTCAATTTTATAACACTGAATTTGATAAACAGAACAGTGCTATGCCATAAGGAATACTTTAAAGTAATTTTTGTTTCTCCCTTCAGGAAGAACAATTTTTTTCAAAATAAAAGCTGAAAACATTTAGCTAAAGACAGACTTTTTCCAGAACTAACACATAAAATCAACAAGTTCTGCAAAATATTTCAAAGCAACCTAAAATTGTTTTCATTTTGTGCGTTTAAGTCTTCTCTTACCCTCATCAATCTTTCTATAATTTTCTGAGATTTGTAATTGTGGCCTCTTTCATGCCAATCTTAGTTATATTGTCCATTTTAAGTATCCTTCCTTCTCTGGGTTACATAACACCAAAAAACCTCAATTATACAAAAACCCTGATGCATGCTCAATAATCCAGGTAGAAAAATCTAAAAAAGCTAAGTCTGGTCCTCTGGACATTAAAAAAAAAACAAAGCAAAAAAATTGTAGAAATATTTCGTCTTTCGTCCGAAAGACTTCCTCAGTCTGAGATGCTGACTTCAGCTCAGTCTTATAAATAGCACCCTCACAGTGGCTCAACCAGTTTGCTGATGATGACCACGTGAGCAGCTGGTTTCAGCTGTCATCAGCAAACTGGTTGATCCACTGTGAGAGGGTGCTATTTATAAGACTGAGCTGAATACAGCATCTCAGACTGAGGAAGTCTTTCGGAAGAAAGACAAAACATTTCTACAATTTCTTTGCTTTGTTTTTGGAATGTCCGGAGGACCAGATTTAGCTTTTTTAGAATTATACAGAAAGTCTGCTAAAACATATTCAGACATAACTTCCAAAGCTCAATGTATGGATCCAAAACATTCCAGTTCTGTTGATGGTTGGGGATTAAAACCCTTGTTAAGTGTATTGCAGTGTCATTTCAAGTTCAAGTTTTTTAGTGTTCCTTTGTTTTCCTGCAATTTCTTGTCTGAACGATTCATTCATTCAGCTTGTTTTTTAGCACTTGTGCTTTTGTTGAGTCATTTTCCATCCAGTTCCATTATATTTTTTTGCAAAACCTCAAATGTGTACTTGCATTTTGTGGGGTAGCTCAAGTCCAGTGAGTAAATGAGGCCAGACAAAATGGCGAGTGCATTTGCAATGTTACCAAGGTTATGAAGCACTTCGGCTCCTTAAATGATTATTCCAACCTTTTCAAGTCCATCTGTAGGTTCTGCACCTTCTTTCTTAATGGCAGTCTCCTAGGATCATCTGTTGCATTGCCTCCTGGTTGTCCTCAAGATCCTCAAAACACAAAAGATATACATTTTAATATACGTATTAATATTTTTTAATTTCATTCATTCATACATACGTATATATACATACGTATATATACATACGTATATATATACACGTATATATATATACACGTATATATATACATATATATATATATA
>JBBPBX010014000.1:9832-51552 GCA_038048925.1 Garcialebias charrua | reverse complement strand
GTAGCCTGGTTAAAACCAGACCCTTGTCCTTCACTTCGCTTTGTACTGGGTCTGGGACTTGTCTCATAGACAAGGATATCTCCGGTAGATTTTTGACCGGACCAATCAGAGAGCAGAAGGCGGAGTTTTGAACGACGTCGACTGACGTCGTCAGTTAAAATGGCTGCCGCCACGAAGGAATTTTCAAGAAAACAAGGTAAAAAACTATTATTTCTTTGCTGAGAAAAATATATTTCTTAGCTGACGTTATATCAGAAGTGTTCCTGAGCAATCAGAGAACAGAAGGCGGAGTTTTGAACGACGTCGACTGACGTCGTCAGTTAAAATGGCTGCCGCCACGAAGGAATTTTCAAGAAAACAAGGTAAAAAACTATTATTTCTTTGCTGAGAAAAAATATATTTTTTAGCTGACGTTATATCAGAAGGGTTCCTGAGCTTAACAGTTCCTAAATCAATTCACGAAATGGTCAAATCTGCTGGATTTAAATAGTTTCGGTTTGACATTTTCCAAACAGCCTCGGGTGCGCTACGAAAATAAATGATAAAAAATCGAATTTTATCTCAAATGTTTAATCTAGGCCAACAGTCAGTAAATTAGAGCCATATAATTACACACTGGTAGCAGAAAAAATATCCACCGAGTGGTTTCTGAGCTATTTATCTGAATAGCCTGGCCTCGCCAGGCTAAACTAACAAAACTCCGCCTTCCGTTCTCTGATCGGTCCATTCAAAAATCTATCGGATAAATCGTTGTCTATGGGAAAAGTCCCAGACCCTAGTACGAAGCAAAGTGAAGGACAAGGGTCTGGTTTTAACCAGGCTATTCAAAAAGTAAAATTTGTATATAATCATCCATTAGACAGCAGTGCTGGGCAGCGCTAATTCAAAAATTAGTTCCGCTATTTCTAAAGCGCTTATTAATTTATTTAGGTCTGTAATTTCAAAAGCGCTTATGTCTTAGGAAAACTCGCGGAAGCTAATTTTAAAAGCGCTAAAGTGCAAATGGCGAACTACTTTTTTAAATCCAGCAGATTTGACTATTTCGTGAAACAGTTAAAGGTTCAGTATGCAGTTTCTGTAGAACTGCAGCAGTTAGAAATATTTTCAACAGGCAAAGCATTCTGATCCCTCCCCCTCAGAGCCATATGTGGCTCTGCCCCCTTGTGGTCTGTTGAATTTCAAATTCAAGCTCTGTTTTTATTGGCTGATTCAAATTCAAGCTCTGTTTTTATTGGCTGGTTACAAACTCTGTTTTTATTGGCTGGAAAATGGCGGGTCACCTTTTCTTTTTAGAAATGCTTATTTACCACCTGGAGAAGCAAGGGGACAATATTTTTTTTTAATTTTTTTTCAGAGATTACCTGGCTAACATCAGTCTGTCAGGAGGTAGTGACAGAGTGAAGAAATATGTTCATAAAAAAAGCTACATACTGCAGCTTTAAGCTCAGGAACCCTTGTGCTATAAAGTCAGCTAAGAAATAGGGGTGGGCGATATGGCTCAAAAATTATATTGTGATATTTCAGAGCATTATCACGATGGGGAGACATTTGAACCTCTGTTCCTGCAGTAAGAGCAGTGGGAAGAGAAGCTATGAGACGCGAGTTGTTTGTTTTTAGCATTTTAGCTAGCTACTTGCACGTATACTGGTGCAGCGGAGGTGCACAGTTCAGTTTGTTCGTTTGAAGCGCTCTGTTGTTAAGGGGGAGGGCGCCCTGACGTATTACGTCATGAAATTTGCATATCATGATATAACTTTTTTGCCCGGGCAAGCTTTTTATACCGGTAAAACCGGTAACGATATGATATGGCCCAGCTCTACTAAGAAATATATATTTTTTAAGCATTTATTTTGCTAAATTTAAAGAAATAAAGCCGTCCCACCCGCGCGCAAGAAATGGCAAACTACTTTTTTAAATCCAGCAGATTTGACCATTTCGTGAAACAGTTAAGCTCAGAAAAACATTGTGCTATAAAGTCAGCTAAGAAATATATTTTTTCTCAGCAAAGAAATAATTGTTTTTACCGTGTTTTCTTGTAAAGTAAAGGCCTTGTTATACTCGGCAAGACGGCCTGTCGCACGTCTTTTACCCCCCGTTGAGTGAGCAAACATTGCGCAACTTTTGGCCGCACTCCCGCTGTGATCCCCCGGTGACAGCCCGTTGTGTACAAAGCCCCCAGTCAGAACTCTGAGAAGCCGACGATGCGGCTCGCAGCGTGTGATTGGTTCAAAGTTTGTGGGCGTTTTTTGTTTTTGCTTTGACAGATGTTTTGAAGATAAACTTGTCTGTGTGCGCGCGCGCACGCAAACTGTGCGCCTCAGCACACTTTGCGCATTGCACCCAACACACACACACACACACACACACACACACACACACCAATACATATATATATAAATATATATATATTTACGCGCGCGCACACAAAAGCACGCGCGCCTGCATGCACCCTTTAAAAGAAAGCAAACTCCGTTGTTAGATAACAAGCCGTGGTGGTCTGGTGGTTAACACGTTGCGTTGCCACACCAAAGGACGTGAGTTCGAATCATGGTTGAGTTTTTTAAAAATTTTATAATACGGTTATACGGGTACAGCGTGCAAAACTGTAACTAAAGCCTATTTTTATTTTACAGAAGAGAGCTTTTGCTTTGGTTTTGTGTGAGAAATCATTTAATATCTTATATTTTTTTATATATGTGATTGCTATTTGAATTGATTGTTAATTTTGTTTGAAGAAGGGGCAGAAATAATGAGATTTTTTTCTTCTTCTGCCTCCTTTCATTTCATGTATTGTTTTGTTTTATAATGTGGTTTTGTAAATAATTTTCTTGTGTTTTTACAATTTGAAATGAATAAATTCCAGGCCCGGAGGTGGGGCACGTCGGCGAGCGCCTGGTGGCCGGGCTTTCACCCATGGAGCTCGGCCGGGCACAGCCCGAAGAGGAGACGTGGGTCCCCCTTCCCATGGGCTCACCACCTATGGGAGGGGCCAAAGGGGTCGGGTGCAATGTGGGATGGGTGGTGGCCGAGGGCGGGGACCCTGGCGGTCTGATCCTCGGCTACAGAAGCTGGCCATTGGGACATGGAATGTCACCTCTCTGGTGGGGAAGGAGCCTGAGCTAGTGTGTGAGGTTGAGAGGTTCCGGCTAGAAATAGTTGGACTCACCTCAACGCATGGCTCTGGCTCTGGAACCAGTTTCCTTGAGAGGGGTTGGACACTCTTCTACTCTGGAGTTGCCCCTGGTGAGAGGCGCCGAGCAGGAGTGGGCATACTTGTTGCCCCCCATCTTGGTGCCTGTACGTTGGGGTTCACCCCGGTGAACGAGAGGGTAGCCTCCCTTCGCCTACGTGTGGGGGGACGGGCTCTGACCGTTGTTTGTGCCTATGCGCCAAACGGCAGCGCAGATTACCCACCCTTTTTGGAGTCCTTGGAGGGGGTATTGGAGAGTGCGCCTCCTGGGGACTCCCTTGTTCTGCTGGGGGACTTCAACGCTCACGTGGGCAATGACAGTGAGACCTGGAGGGGTGTGGTTGGGAGGAACGGCCCCCCTGATCTGAACCCGAGTGGTGTTTTGTTGTTGGACTTCTGTGCTCGTCATGGATTGTCCATAACGAACACCATGTTCAGGCATAAGGGTGTACATATGTGCTCTTGGCACCAGGACACCCTAGGTCGCAGTTCGATGATCGACTTTGTTGTCGTCTCATCTGATCTGCGGCCGCATGTCCTGGACACTCGGGTGAAGAGAGGGGCGGAGCTGTCAACTGACCACTACCTGGTGGTGAGTTGGCTCCGATGGTGGGGGAGGATGCCGGTCAGACCTGGCAGACCCAAACGTATTGTGAGGGTCTGCTGGGAACGTCTGGCAGAGTCTCCCGTAAGGCGGAGCTTTAACTCCCACCTCCGGGAGAGCTTTGAACACGTTCCGAGGGAGGCGGGGGACATTGAGTCCGAGTGGGCCATGTTCCGCGCCTCTATTGTCGAGGCAGCTTATCAGAGTTGTGGCCGCAAGGTTGTTGGTGCCTGTCGTGGTGGCAACCCTCGAACCCGGTGGTGGACACCGGCGGTGAGGGATGCTGTCAGGCTGAAGAAGGAGTCCTATTGGGCCTTTTTGGCCTGTGGGACCCCGGAAGCAGCAGATAGGTACCGACAGTCCAAGCGGCATGCGGCTCGGGTGGTTGCTGAGGCAAAAACTCGGGCGTGGGAGGAGTTCGGAGAGGCCATGGAGAATGACTTCCGTACGGCTTCGAGGCGATTCTGGTCCACCATCCGGCGTCTCAGGGGGGGAAAGCGGTACGCGACCAACACCATTTATGGTGGGGATGGCGTGCTGTTGACCTCAACTCGGGATGTTGTGAGTCGGTGGGCGGAATACTTCGAAGACCTCCTCAATCCTACTGGCACGTCTTCCACTGAGGAAGCGGAGCCTGGGGACTTTGGGTCGGGCTCTCCAATCTCTGGAGCTGAGGTCACCGAGGTGGTTAAAAAGCTCCGCGGTGGCAGGGCTCCGGGGGTGGATGAGATTCGTCCTGAGTTCCTTAGGGCTCTGGATGTTGTGGGGTTGTGTTGGCTTACGCGACTCTGCAATATCGCGTGGACATCGGGGGCAGTTCCCTTGGATTGGCAGACTGGGGTGGTGGTTCCCCTATTCAAAAAGGGGGACCGTAGGGTGTGTTCCAACTATAGGGGGATCACACTCTTAAGCCTCCCTGGTAAGGTCTATTCAGGGGTTCTGGAGAGGAGGGTCCGTCGGATAGTCGAACCTCGGATTCAGGAGGAGCAGTGTGGTTTTCGTGCTGGTCGTGGAACACTGGACCAGCTCTACACCCTCAGCAGGGTCCTGGAGGGCGCGTGGGAGTTTGCCCAACCAGTTTACATGTGCTTTGTGGACTTGGAAAAGGCATTCGACCGCGTCCCTCGGGGGGTTCTGTGGGGGGTACTCCGGGAGTATGGGGTACCAGGCCCATTGATATGGGCTGTTAGGTCCCTGTACGACCGGTGTCAGAGCTTGGTCCGCATTGCCGGCAGTAAGTCAGGCTCGTTTCCAGTGAGAGTTGGACTCCGCCAAGGTTGCCCTTTGTCACCGATTCTGTTCATAACTTTTATGGACAGAATTTCTAGGCGCAGCCAAGGTGTTGAGAGGATCCGTTTTGGTGGCCTTAGAATCGCTTCTCTGTTTTTTGCAGATGATGTGGTCCTGTTGGCTTCATCAGATCGTGATCTACAGCTTTCGCTGGAGCGGTTTGCAGCCGAGTGTGATGCGGCCGGGATGAGGATCAGTTCCTCCAAATCCGAGGCCATGGTCTTGAGCCGGAAAAGGGTAGCATGCCCTCTCCGGGTCGGGGATGAGGTCCTGCCCCAAGTGGAGGAGTTTAAGTATCTCGGGGTCTTGTTCACGAATGAGGGAAAACTGGAGCGTGAGATCGATAGGCGGATAGGTGCAGCGTCCGCAGTGAAGCGGGCGCTGTACCGGTCTGTCGTGGTGAAGAGAGAGCTGAGTCGAAAGGCAAAGCTCTCAATTTACCGATCGATCTACGTTCCCACCCTCATCTATGGTCATGAGCTTTGGGTTGTGACCGAAAGAACGAGATCTCGGATACAAGCGGCTGAAATGAGTTTTCTCCGCAGGGTGTCTGGACTCTCCCTTAGAGATAGGGTGAGAAGCTCAGTCATCCGGGAGGGACTCGGAGTAGAGCCGCTGCTTCTCCACATCGAGAGGAGCCAGTTGAGGTGGCTCGGGCATCTGGTTAGGATGCCTCCTGGACGCCTCCCTGGTGAGGTGTTCCGGGCATGTCCCACCGGGAGGAGACCCAGAGGAAGACCCAGGACACGCTGGAGGGACTATGTTTCTCGGCTGGCCTGGGAACGCCTTGGGATTCCCCCAGAGGAGCTGCTCCAAGTGGCTGGGGAGAGGGAAGTCTGGGCCTCCCTACTTAGGCTGCTACCCCCGCGACCCGACCCCGGATAAGCGGAAGAAAATGGATGGATGGATGGATGGAAATTCAATAAAAAAAATAAAAAAAGTTGGAAGAGGGAGGGATTTATTATAATTTACCCCCCACGTCTTGCCAAGTATAAACACTGAATGCGGTCGGTGACACACACGCAATTGCATCATCGCTAGGTTCACTCAACGTGGGGTAAAAGACGTGAGACACTAGTATAAACCTAGCTTAAGTCCTTCGTGCGGGCTCGCTTCTGTGGCCGCCATTTTGAGCAGGGCAAATGAGGCGCTGACGCGTCGCGTAGCAGTGATGCATAACAGGTAATAGCCAATAGGGCCCCTTAGGGTGGGCCCCGCTCTTAAATCAACCGGACGACTGCTCAAGGACCACATCCGGCGCTGACCGGACGTGGTCCGTGAGCAGTCGTCCGGTTGATTTAAGAGCCCGTAAATAAGTTTTTTCGTTTTTACTGATAGATAATTAGTTATTAGCAGTACTGCATTTTAAATAGAAATAGCGCAAATCCGCTTATGAATTATAAAAACTAGTAAATCCGCTATAGCGCTAACAAATTGTTTAGGTCCGCTATTAGCAGATTAGCGCTTTAGCGGGCTGGTGCCCACCACTGACAGACAGATATACAGTATTTCAAATGTTTATTTCTTTTAATGTTGATTATAACTGACAACTAATGAAAACCCCAAATTCAGTATCTCAGAAAATTGGAATATTGTGAAAAGGTTCAATATTGAAGACACCTGGTGACACACACTAATCAGTTAATTAACTCAAAATAAATGCCTTTAAATGGTCTCTCAGTCTAGTTCTGTAGGCTACACAATCATGGGGAAGACTGATGACTTGACAGTTGTCCAAAAGATGACCACTGACTAGTGATGAGCAAATTAAGCTTTTATGAAGCATTGAAGCAGTTGGGCCAAATGTTTAAAGACCGTGTAAAGTGAAATTAAATGTGTGTTTTTAGTTTGTCACATGGCATAAATATGTGTTATTAATCACCCATATAAACCTGACTGATTAAAAACATTGTTTTCCTTATAAAATTAAGTCTCAAAAATCATGAAAAAACATAATTTTCCCTTGGTCTGAAACTGTGGGGGCGTGTCAGCGCGTGGGCGTGGTTTCAGCGCAGTACTGCGGCCTGCAGCTGAGCTGTGTGTGGAGAGGCAGACAGCAGAGCCAGTAAACCTGCTCTGTTTTTATCTGAGTTCTGTCTGTAACAGCAGCTACTTTTTCCAAGAGTTACGCTGTTTTTGTAAATAGTTTTCTTGTGTGTTTTTAATCTGGAATGAATAAAAAAAATAAAAAGTTGTACCATGCGGGAATTGAACCCATAAGGTTTGGGACGGAAGGCAAACGCTTTATCCATTGACCTATCCAGGCATTACAGATACTCGGTATAAAACCACGCGGTATAAAAACACGTTATGATTTGTACGGGTGCCCTGACCATTGCGACATCCAGGGAAGATGCACGAACGAGGCATAATTGATTAGCTAGCTAACAATGAACAAAATATCTATGCTATTGCTATCTGATGCTATCTGCGATTCGCGAGTGAACGGCTCCACCGAGGCGAATTTATACGGCTGGAGCTGCAGGGGGTGGGGCTATACTTAAGAAGACCGCGTGACGAAACTCGGTCACATTTAAAACACGCCTAAAAAATCCTGAAACAGAAATATCTTTATACACAGTTTGCTCTATAACTCCAAAATTAATTGAGCTACAATTTTGAGACTTTTTACTCATTTACAAGATTACAATTATGACATTTATAATGTTTATTGAAGAAAATATTGAAATTCACTTTACACGGTCTTTAAATATAAGTTCATTTGTTGAAGCTTCAGTTACAGTGACCTCTTGTGGCAGTTTGCAATGCTGCTGTCACATTAGGCATTATGTTTTTGGCGGCACACACCAAATAAGTTCAATGACTTGTGTTAAAGAAACTACTTTACTGTGGTTAAAAAAAAAACATATTTTTAACTCATCAACTTTCTGTGTTATCTGGTTTGAAAATGTATTTATGCTTACGTTCTCAAATAAAGACTTATAAATGTTGATTTTGTAAATTTGAACTGATTTTTTTTTAAAAAGGGAGCAGATATGATAAGATTTTTTTCTTCTTCTGCTTCCTTTCATTTTAGATTTGTTTGTTTTGGGTTTTTTTTCTTGTTTTTCATTATTGTGAATTGTAATTTCAACTTCTTGCTTCAAATCTTAAATGAATGAATAAATAAAAGTAAAAAAGTAATGTGCACTGAAGAGGTTTAATAAAAATGTTGCAATGACATTGTGCTTGTGTCACTGTGGCAGAGTCAGAGTCTTCATCATTCTTGAAAATAACAATGAAATGACATTTCCAGCATCTCATGGTGTTGCAGTGCCTAATCATAGAGGAGGTATATTGCCATGATGCTTCAGTTCAGTTCAAAAACGTTCAATACAAAAATAACTGGACTTAATTTGTAACAATTAAAGTCCAGTTGTTTTTGTATTGAACATTTTTGAATTTATCATGTCCTGCATGACTGAGAATCTTCACCAGCACTTTCAGTTCAGTTGTACACACCAAACACTGCACCTGTAGAAAAAGACTAATGTAAATAAAAATTTAATTTGAGCCCATACTGGCTTATGACTATTAAAATCAAATATAACGTTTTACTGTAATTATATTAAATATATGAGTTAAATGGGTTGGATAATATCTTCACAGCTGAACATTACAGTTGACATATTTAAATGCCAAAACCACCTTATCATGAGCAAGCAGAATGAAGTGTTCCCACATGTAGTGGACATGACCTTGGTCGACTAAGATGCAGGATTACACCTTCGTCTCTTTGAACTGTCCCAATGATACCTTTTTACTGATCCTTTCAGTAAACAGACAGTAACACTTTTATTACATTTAGTTTGAATCTAATAACATGATCACTCACACAGAGACAATTTCTACTCTTTAATTTTATTCTAATGTAATCAAAAGAATAACATTTTGTCATTTTCATATGTGCTATTATACTGTGTTACTCCATATAACGGTGTCAGAGTTGAATAATATGTCAAACTGACTTGCTCAGTTTTGTTTTAAAATGAAAAACAGCTAAATCTCTAACTAGCGTCTGTATGCCTCTCATTTCCAGACACTTCCCCTCAGGAAGGAGGTTGAGGAGCATCAAATGTAGAACCACTAGACTGAGGAACAACTTCTACCCTGAGGCTGTTAGACTCATGAATAAATAAATGATCATCCACATGATTTTATCTTTGATCTTAGTCGATATTATTATTGATTTTATTTGATTTTATCACTTGTTTTATTTTGATTTTTGCTTTATTACACTTTGTAGCACTTTGAGATTTTTATTAATGAAAAGTGCATTATAAATGGAATTCATTATTATTATTATTATTATAAGAATAATCACTGCAAAATATCACATCATGCCGATGCTGATCTGTTTCTTGTTGCTGTGTTCATTTGTGACCATCTGCTCATACAGACTCATGTTCGTGCTGCTGTTTGTAATGATGTTTTTCTATTACATTGATGCTCAGTGTATTTTTAGCTGATGCTTTTCTTAGTTCATATCCTAGATGTTATTATTGTTCTTCTCTTACATTTTTTATTGTTGGATGTAACTGGGACCCTGTGTACATAATCTCGTTTCATCACATGTACCACATGCGGTGCAAATGACAATAAAGATTTTCTGACTCTCTCTTTCTCTAAACAATCCTCCTTGTTTTCTAAACAGACTCCCTGTTAACCTTGAATGTCTCAGCCTCTCTTTCAGTCCCTCTCCTGGCTCACCAACCAATCAGGGACTGAGTGTCTAATGTCAAGACTTCTAAAAAAAAAGTGTTTTACTTGTAACGCTTCAGTCTTGGAAAGAGAACTAAAGCTAGGTTTATACTAGTGCCTTACGTCTTTTACCCCCCGTTGAGTGAACCCAGCGATCAAAGGTGGGCAAATGAACGCTAGGGAGCGCTAAAGCGCTATTCCGCTTACAGTGGACCTAAAGTTTTTGTCAGCGTTTTTGTGAATTGACTAACTTTTATAATTCATAAGCGGATTTGTGCTATTTTTATTTAAAATGCAGTACCGCTAATAACTAATTATCTATCAGTAAAAACCAATAAACTTATTTACAAGCTCTTATGCTGCTTGTTTTATATTTTTCCCCACCGTAAACAGCAGAAAGGAGGAAGGGTGTGAGGGTGAGGGGGGCAGAGCTGAGAACAGACTCGGCTCTACCATGTAGGTAAATGCCTGGGGGTCCCATTTCAGCAGTGGCCCCGGCCCCGCCTCGCCCCGTGCAGTCACCTACATCACTAACATTGATCCTGCTTGTTAATGTACATTTAACATAAAAATAATTATAGTTACGATGAAAACGATCATTAAATACGCAATAAAAAAAACGGTCGATTTCTTTATCCCCCTACTAAAAATGGACTATTCCATGTTGATGACAACTTCCGGGTCAGTCGTGAACTCGAGGGCTAGTTCTGTGGCTAGCTGGTTGTGCTGGGTACTTGGATAAATCCGCAGACAACCCCGATGTTTCAAGCCAAATTAACGTGGCCGGATGATTTTATTGTGTCTTCTGTGTACACCACGCGACGGTGAGTCGTTAGTTTATGTATTTGGGTTGCTTTTTATGTATAAATGCGGTGGCGAGACGCCCGTGTATTTGAGATTTAAAAGTGGTGTGTTAGGGATTAAAGATCATTCTCTTTTTTGTTAATTTCGTGGCCGAATAGAATATATCTACGTAAAGTATTAAATAAATCCTTTGATTTTTGTAATTTCATCCTCTTAGGATCATTTTAGTTACTTTTCATTAAATCTGTTGACTGCCTATAGAAATTTTGATAACAGTTTAGTCCTGTGTATAAAGTAATGCTATTTTTTGTTTTGTTTATGACCTTGTTTAGGTCAGGTTTTTTTTCACCCCCTGTTCCCACCCAGGATGGCATTGGCAAGCTACCGGACCACCACAGCTGTGCGGTAGGACTTAAATTGCACCAAACTATTTGTTTTTTTCTGGACATATTACCCTGGATCATGAACTACAAACTACCAGATTATTGATTGATGGACCTTTAATCATCCGGGATTCAAGAACCGATTTAAAATAGAAAAAAAAGAACTCTTGGGTGTAATCAGGGTCTGTTTTGTTGTGTGTATTTTTTGTCTATTGGTTATAGTCAAAGAAAATGATTATTTTTACAAACAATATTATTATAAATACCTTCCTGTCTATTGGTTATACTCAAAGAAAATGATTATTATTACAAACAATATTATTATAAATACCTTCCTAAGTCTATAGTACAATACAAACAACTTAAAACTTGCTTCTTGTCTGATGGTGTTTTATTTTAGAATTAGCGGTTTAGAATTAGCTTCCCCTAATTTTCATAAGACATTAGTGCTTTTGAAATTGTGGACCTAAATAAATTAATTAGTGCTTTAGAAATAGCGGAACTAATTTTTGGGTTAGTGCTGCCCAGCACTGCCAGCGATGATGCAATTGCGTGTGTCACCGACCGCATTGAGTGTTTATACTTGGCAAGACGTGGGGGATAAATTATAATAAATCCCTCCCTCTTCCCTCCCACTGCATACCTCTGCGAGTTCCTCTCATCGGGGGTCTAGCCAGGATTTCATGAGCGGTGGTTTCTTTAAAAGAAATTGGACCTCAAAAGATGTATATGCCTCAGTGGTCCCGTGGGGAACGCGTCCGCCTTCCACTCAAAAGACTCGGGTTCAATTCCCACCTGGTTCTACTTTTTTTTTAAAATTTTTTATTGAATTTAACGCTCACGTGGGCAATGACAGTGAGACCTGGAGGGGTGTGGTTGGGAGGAACGGACCCCTGATCTGAACCCGAGCGGTGTTCTGTTGTTGGACTTCTGTGCTCGTCATGGATTGTCCATAACGAACACCATGTTCAGGCATAAGGGTGTCCATATGTGCTCTTGGCACCAGGACACCCTAGGTCGCAGTTCGATGATCGACTTTGTTGTCGTCTCATCTGATCTGCGGCCGCATGTCCTGGACACTCGGGTGAAGAGAGGGGCGGAGCTGTCAACTGACCACTACCTGGTGGTGAGTTGGCTCCGATGGTGGGGGAGGATGCCGGTCAGACCTGGCAGACCCAAACGTATTGTGAGGGTCTGCTGGGAACGTCTGGCAGAGTCTCCCGTAAGACGGAGCTTTAACTCCCACCTCCGGGAGAGCTTTGAACACGTTCCGAGGGAGGCGGGGGACATTGAGTCCGAGTGGGCCATGTTCCGCGCCTCTATTGTCGAGGCAGCTTATCGGAGTTGTGGCCGCAAGGTTGTTGGTGCCTGTCGTGGTGGCAATCCTCGAACCCGGTGGTGGACGCCGGCGGTGAGGGATGCTGTCAAGCTGAAGAAGGAGTCCTATTGGGCCTTTTTGGCCTGTGGGACCCCGGAAGCAGCAGATAGGTACCGGCAGTCCAAGCGGCATGCGGCTCGGGTGGTTGCTGAGGCAAAAACTCGGGCGTGGGAGGAGTTCGGAGAGGCCATGGAGAATGACTTCCGTACGGCTTCGAGGCGATTCTGGTCCACCATCCGGCGTCTCAGGGGGGGAAAGCGGTACGCGACCAACACCATTTATGGTGGGGATGGCGTGCTGTTGACCTCAACTCGGGATGTTGTGAGTCGGTGGGCGGAATACTTCGAAGACCTCCTCAATCCTACTGGCACGTCTTCCACTGAGGAAGCGGAGCCTGGGGACTTTGGGTCGGGCTCTCCAATCTCTGGTGCTGAGGTCGCCGAGGTGGTTAAAAAGCTCCGCGGTGGCAGGGCTCCGGGGGTGGATGAGATTCGTCCTGAGTTCCTTAGGGCTCTGGATGTTGTGGGGTTGTGTTGGCTTACGCGACTCTGCAATATCGCGTGGACATCGGGGGCAGTTCCCTTGGATTGGCAGACTGGGGTGGTGGTTCCCCTATTCAAAAAGGGGGACCGTAGGGTGTGTTCCAACTATAGGGGATCACACTCTTAAGCCTCCCTGGTAAGGTCTATTCAGGGGTTCTGGAGAGGAGGGTCCGTCGGATAGTCGAACCTCGGATTCAGGAGGAGCAGTGTGGTTTTCGTCCTGGTCGTGGAACACTGGACCAGCTCTACACCCTCAACAGGGTCCTGGAGGGTGCGTGGGAGTTTGCCCAACCAGTTTACATGTGCTTTGTGGACTTGGAAAAGGCATTCGACCGCGTCCCTCGGGGGGTTCTGTGGGGGGTACTCCGGGAGTATGGGGTACCAGGCCCTTTGATATGGGCTGTTAGGTCCCTGTACGACCGGTGTCAGAGCTTGGTCTGCATCGCTGGCAGTAAGTCGGGCTCGTTTCCTGTGAGAGTTGGACTCCGCCAAGGTTGCCCTTTGTCACCGATTCTGTTCATAACTTTTATGGACAGAATTTCTAGGCGCAGCCAAGGTGTTGAGAGGATCTGGTTTGGTGGCCTATAACCCAGCCTTAAGCCATGAAGTCTCTCTCCTAACAGCTGCATGGACGTGTGGTCATTGAGTCAAAGACCCCGTCTTCAGCTAAAAACTTATAGCATGCCAGCTATAAGTCTAAGTAGCCTCATAGCTACAACTTTGAATGAACTTTCCTCTTGAGGAAATTTATTCTGAAAGCCAACTCCAGGAACAGTATTACTCTGGGCCGGCAAAGCGAACCTCAGTAGACACTGAAGAAAAACATCCTACGGACCAGATTGGATGTAATTTGGACTGATCACCCTTCTTATGTGTAAGAGCTGGCCGCCTCTGACCAAAAGTGAGGACAATCATCTTGCCAAGGTAAAGGAGTCATGTTATTTACTGAAGCTGACCTGGGTCCAGTGGAGCCGGAGAGCGGAGAATATGCCAATGTTTCTGGTTAACTCATAGCCTGGTTAAAACCAGACCCTTGTCCTTCACTTCGCTTCAGACTAGGGTCTGGACTTTCTCCATTGAGAAACTATTTTTGCTGGAGGCGTGGCCTCTGCTGATGGCTGCTCCCCCGTGGTCTGCTGAACTTGACTTCAGCTCCGCCTCCTGCTGAATTTTCTCTCGCTGCCTTTGCATATTCTGTGTTTATATGTTAATAAAACGTTCTAATAAAATAAAATAAAACCATGGATCGCTGGTCCAACATACCAGATGACCAGGAAATCTGATGGGACTCGGGCAGCAACGTAAAACCCGAGTTTAATTCTCGTGACAACCTCAGTCATTTCCTTGTTCATTTCACTCTGCGGAGGGAGCGATGATCACTTACTTTTGGCAAAAAAAAAAGGAAAGAAAACTCCAGATAAGGGATTAAGAAGGGGAAATTAATACATTTGTGTCACATATAAAACAGTCCTGCATCGCTTTGAATGAGAACATGCGAATGCTCGTTGGCTGCTCCCCCGTGGTCTGCTGAACTTGACTTCAGCTCCGCCTCCTGCTGAATTTTCTCTCGCTGCCTTTGCATATTCTGTGTTTATAATGTTAATAAAATGTTCTAATAAAATAAAATAAAACCATGGATCGCTGGTCCAACACACCAGAATACCAGGAAATCTGATGGGACTCGGGCAGCAACGTAAAACCCGAGTTTAATTCTCGTGACAACCTGAGACGTTTCCTCATCAGCGGAGGGAGAGGAGGAGGAGGGAGCGAGCGATCACTTGACTTTTGGCAAAAAAACAAAAGAAAACTCCAGATAAGGGATTAAGAAGGGGAATTTAATACATTTGTGTCACATATAAAACAGTCCTGCATCGCTTTGCATCGCTTTGAATGAGAACATGCGGCTGCTCGCTGGCTGCGCTGGGACAGGTGGGGGCGTGGGTTAGGGGCCAAAAACTCCGCCCCTTCTGTTCTCTGATTGGTCCGGTCAAAAATCGGCCGGAGAAATCGTTGTCTATGGGAGAAGTCCCAGACTGTGCAGTGAAGGGAAATGAGAATTGAGCGGAGCTGTGCAGGAAGGCGAGGGCCAGGCTAGTTAACTCACATTCCCAGATAACTCTTTAAACAGTCCTTTAGTTCCCCTCCATTTATCTTTGATCTTTCTCTTCTTCTCTTAAACTCTCCTATTTTAAAGGGGACCACATATTCAAAATTCACTTTTTAATGTTTTTTTTTACTCAACTTTGGGTATTTACTTCATAAAAAAACAGTCCTAAGGCCAAAAAAATGCACCCAGTGGTTTATTTACTCTAAGTAGATTTATTTATCTTTGATAAAATACAGTTCGTTTTGCACTTCCTGCGGTTTGTGACGTCACAAACCGCAGCCAACCGCAGCCACAACCCACCACAACCTGAGTCCAGCCCCTCACCTAGCAACCCCTGGTTAGGCTCAACCCACTTCTGTATTAAACACATGACTGTTGTTTTTCATGATTTCATCTCATCTTTTGTTTATATGTTCTTAATTTCATGTGTACAGCACTTTGTTGCAGCTGTGTTTTTTTTAATGGCTTTATAAATAAAGTATAATTGTTATTTTTATGTTTTAGTTCAATTTTTAGTGTATTTGCGATCGCTCCCAACGCGCATCCGGTAAAAATTAAACGAGCAGACCCCCGGCGTAGGGACCGGCGGCGACGGGACCCTCTCTTCTGGCGGATGGAGCGGAGCTTCAACTGTACAGCCTCGCTGCAGCCTCGCAGCAGCCTCGCAGCAGCGAGGACCTTCTCCTTACGGATTAATTTACGGGAGACACTTGGTGAACTTTGTGTTGTCTTGACTGGAACAGCGATAACTCCCAGAATCGCCGCGTGCAACGAGCAGAGCTGGCAAACACCGGAAGAGGAACAAGCTAACATTAGCTTCGGATTCGGGTGGTCTAATGCTAAAAGGAGCAGCAAATTGCGGCGCGCTCAGACGGGTTTCGGTAAGTTATCTTAAAGGACAACACCCACCATGACACTAACAATTCACCATATTGTACAATTACAGTAATTTATTATTAGGTCTATTTTCATTTTTGCATTTGGGCCAGGCGAGGGTTAAAAAAAAAAAAAAAAAAACAACCCACTCCCGAATGAATCCGGAAACCTGGCCGAAGAGTCCCGAAGGGTCATGCCTTTTGTTACATCGATCTCCACCCAGAAGGCAGAAGGTAGGAGTGAGTTTCCATGGAGGTTTATGAGAGAGAGTGGTAGTTAAAACTGCATATTTCCTTGTGCATTTGTGTGTATATGGACCAGCGCTCTGATTTTATTTATTATTTATTTTATAACACCGCTGCGGACCTTTTGCTGCTCTCATTCATTCTGCCCCTGAGGAGCGAGCCGCGCGCGTCTCTGGCTCCTCGTTCCGCTGGTCACCTTTGAAGTTCCTCGTGCCGGTGTAATTTGCTCCCTCGAGTGTGTGTACTGTATTTGCTCTCGTCAGCCTTGTTGCGGGGAGGGTCGGGAAGCACGCGCGCGGGCAGAGCTCAGCTGCGAGGCTGGCTGCCTTTCTGATCACGGGGGGAGAGAATAAAAAGTCGATGCGGAAATGAATGAATTTGTCGCGATCAAACGAATTAAACTAGTATGTCTAAGTGGATGCTCGCTCAGAATATGAGTGAGCGACAGCAGGATTAATCAACACAACACAGGCAGCTTTAGGGAATATTTAAAAATGCTTCCTTTTTCTTTTCCTCGCTCGCTCGCCTGTAACTCCAAGGCGTCACTTTGGTGACGTGAATGCCCTTGTGAATGCCCATATATGGAGAGGGGCAGATTTTCCCGGAGCTGCATGCTAAAATCTGCTATAAATCATGAAATAACACATTTAGTGTTATTTCTCCACAATATAAGTAAACGCTCCTGTATTATTTTTAAATAAACTAATAAATATTAATGGCGATGCAATTTGAAAACATGGTGGGTGTTGGGCTTTAAGCTAGCACTAACAGTAAGTCAAATGAGTAATAAAAAAAAGAGCTAATTTTAAAACAACAACACATTACAGATACTGGCTGTTACAGAGGGCGTAAACAGATCTTTGAAGGGCGTGGATTTCAGAACTTGTATCAGAAACCGGTCGTTCAAAACGAAAGTTAAAAATGGCAGGATTAAAAAGGGTATAATTGATTATCTAAGAATTATTTTGTGTATTAAAATGAATTAATATTGTCAAGATAGCACACAGACATAACATAAAAATTTTAAAGACCTATATGTGGTCACCTTTAAGACGGTAACTATAAAGAATAAGAGCCTTCAGATGTATAAGTAATATTTGACACCACATTACTTATGTCTGTTGTTTATTTTTAATCTGCTGACGTTAAATTTGTAATAAATTAATGATCAATCAAAAGTGTCCATAATGTTGAATTTCATGATTTGTTAATTAATAAATGGTTTATCTCTGATATGCCAACTTTAATTAACATTTCTTTGTCACTTTATGTTCCTCTGATCATTCTTTCATCAGCTAAGATCACAGAAATGCTAAGTTTAATTCATTCAAAAAGAAAAGAACCCATGGATTACTATTCGTTCTGAATAAGTACCAGTAATTAATTAAGGTAAAGTGTGTCAGTTTAATACTGACCCATACCCTACACACATGTTAGAACAACCTCGTTTCCTGGTTGGCTCCAGAATGACTCAATTTCAACTATATCAACAACACAACAACAAAAACACACCTACTCTCGCAAAACATTTTAGAGCTGTTTTATAGTGTTGAGCGCTCTCCTTTCAAAACGGTCTCAACATGTCACCTGTCAGAATTGAGACGAAGCAGTGCCAGGGAATCAGCTGATTGGACCTCGAACCAGTCAAGTGATTAATTCCAACAACGAAACAGTTTGTGTTTTGGACATCACATGACTTCTTTCGCACCAAAACAGGCTCCGAAGCTGTGGTCCGATTAATTTTACTGCAGGGTTCGAAGAATGTTTTGAAGCTTTTAAAACACCTTGCACAAGGAGGGCCAGACACAAACATTCATTGCTAAAGATGATGGCTGTTCATAGACACAGAACTCTGTGTCCAAGCACATTAAAAGAGAGGCAAAGGGAAGACAATGATATCGTAGAAAAAAGTGAACAAGCAATAGGGATAACTGCACCCTGGCAAGGATGGTGAAATAAATCTCATTCCAAAATGTGTGGGAGATTCACAAAGAGTAGACTGCAGCTAGTCAGTTCTTCAAGAACCACCACGCACAGACGTATGCAAGACATGGGTTTCAACTGTCACATTTTGTGTCAAGCCACTCTTGAACAAGAGACAGCATCAGAAGTGTCTCACCTGGGACTGCTGCCGAGTGGTCCAAAGTTATGTTTTCTGATGAAAGTAAATTTTGCATTTCCTTTGGAAATCAAGATCCCAGAGTCTGGAGTTAAGAAAGAAGAAACACAGAATCCATGTTGCTTGAGGTCCAATGTCAAGTTTCCACAGTCAGTGATGGCTTGGGGGGCCATGTCATCTGCTGGTGTTGGTCCACTGTGTTTTCTGAGGTCCAAGGTCAATGCAACGGTCTACCAGGAAGTTTTAGATAACTTCATGCTTCCTGCTGCTGACCAACTTTATGGAGATGCAGGTTTCATTTTCCAACATGACTATGCACCTGCACACAGTGCCAAAGCTACCAGTACCTGGTTTAAGGACCATGGTATCCCTGTTCTTAATTGGCCAGTAAACTTGCCTGACCATAACCCCATAGAAAATCTATGGTGTATTGTGAAGAGGAAGATGTGATACACCAGACCCAACAATTCAGAAGAGCTGAAGGCCACTATCAGAGCAACCTGGGCTCTCATAACACCTGAGCAGTGCCACAGACTGATCGACTTCATGCCATGCTGCATTGTTGCAGTAAGTGAGCCACAGAGACAAATCAGCCACAGAGACACCTGGACAGGTCTCAGTCCATCACAGAGACAACTGGACAGGTTTTAGTCCATCACAGGGAAACCTGGACAGGTTTTAGTCCATCACAGGGAAACCTGGACAGGTCTTAGTCTATCAGAGGGAAAACCAGACAGGTCTCAGTCCATCACAGGGACACCTGGGCAGGTCTTAGTCCATCAGAGGGACAACTGGACATGTCTCAGTCCATCACAGGGACAACAAGACAGGTTTTAGTTCATCACAGGGACACCTGGACAGGTCTTAGTCCATCACAGGGACACCTGGAAAGGTCTTGGTCCATCAGAGGGACAACCGGACAGGTCTCAGTCCATCACAGGGACACCTGGACAGGTCTTAGTCCATCAGAGGGACAACTGGACAGGTCTCAGTCCATCACAGGGACAACCGGACAGGTTTTAGTCCATCAGAGGGACAATTGGAAAGGTCTCAGTCCATCACAGGGACAACCGGACAGGTTTTAGTCCATCACAGGGACACCTTTGTAGTGGACATGACACGTCTTTTTGAACTGTTCCAGTGATGACCTTTACTGACCTTTCAGTAGACAGACATTTACTACAATTTATTCCATTAGTTGTAATCTGAGAACATATATAGTCACTCACCAAGAGACTACAGTATTGGCTTCTTTAATTTTATTCTAATGTAATCAAAAGAATAACATTTTGTCATTTTCATGATATGTGCTATTATGCTGTGTTATTCTGTAATGTGAAACATTACTGTGTCACTTCTGCACTAACGGTGGTGTCCACAAACTGTGTGAAAGTTGAAGGCCCGGGTCAGAGAGGCCCGGCCGTTTTGTTTAGAAATGGAGGTCAGTTAATCCGTTGGTTTCATGAGAATGACTCCAGCACTCTCTGCCTCCTCTAAACATTTCTTTCTGCTCCTGAATCTCACCTTGAATTCTGATAACAGCAAGTGAACTCCTCGACTGGTTCTTTTGAACCAATCGGAGAGGGACAAGTCTCAGATCCTCTACTAAGGGTTCTAAGTTTTCCTTGAACCTCTAGTTCCTAAAAGGAAGAGGAGTTGTGAACTTTCTCTTCAAGCTGTCGGACGTTTGGTCAGGAACAAAAGACCTTCGTTCTTCAATAAGGGCTAATAACATGCTTGTTATCAGTCCACTTCGAACCGAGCGTAAGCTCAGAACTTTGTTTATTCCTTTCTGGAATAAGTTATCTTGAGCCAAAAACCATGATTGCCACGACTTCTGCCGACTAAAGCAAGTATCACCGACACTGAAGGTAAACACGTTTGGAATCCAGCTTTGACTTGCCGGACCTACGACTCGTTCGTCCAAGGCTGATCACAGCTCTTTACCAGAACCGAGGCGGACGTCTTAAGGTAAAGCAGCAGTTGTTTACTTACTGGAGGTGTGATGATATCTTAGCTGGACGCGTATGGAAGAGTGTCATCTGGTTTATAAATGCAAGATAAACTTCCTCTTAAAATCTTTCCAATTTTCCTCCTATTTCCTTCTTCCTCTCAAATTCTAAGCTGGTAATTACATTTTAAGCTAAAGAACCTTCAGACTAAGTATGTTAACATCCTGTATTTATGTCTGTTGTTGCAATTTAAATGTGCTGACGTGTTAAATTGCAAGAAAGTGAAAATCAGTGAAATCTGTCAATCAAGTGTAATGGTGTTAATTTTAGTTGATTTATTTTAAATCTAAATTTAAAGAGGGACAGGTATGTCCTTGACATACCAAACTAAGTTAACGTTTCCATTGTCACTCTATGGCTTTATGGTTTATTTGTCCATCATAACGATCACAGAAATATTGGGTAAACTGAAAAAGAAAGAATCCGTAAATTACTATTCAATCTGAATAAATAAGTAATTAAGATATATAAAGTGAGTCAGTTTAATATTGACCTCCCTCATATATCATATATCTGGTGGCCGTACATACTCATATATCCTATACCTGGACAGGTCTTAGTCCATCACAGGGACACCTGGACAGGTCTTAGTCCATCAGAGGGACAACCGGACAGGTCTTAGTCCATCACAGGGACACCTGGACAGGTCTTAGTCCATCACAGGGACACCTGGACAGGTCTTAGTCCATCAGAGGGACAACCGGACAGGTCTCAGTCCATCACAGGGACACCTGGACAGGTCTTAGTCCATCAGAGGGACAACTGGACAGGTCTCAGTCCATAAGAGGGACAACTGGACAGGTCGCAGTCCATAAGAGGGACAACTGGACAGGTCTCAGTCCATCAGAGGGACAACTGGACAGGTCTCTGTCCATCACAGGAACACCTGGACAGGTCTCTGTCCATCACAGGAACACCTGGACAGGTCTCAGTCCATCACAGGAACACCTGGACAGGTACCTGGTGCATGTTGTTGGTCTGTGGGATGAATCCATAGGTTCATGTTGTAGAAAGAGGCCCTGACAGAAAGCTTTCAGTCCAGACTGCAGCTCAACACAACAGGACGACTGCAGAAAAGTTCAAGTCTTTAATGTAATATAGGTGGTGGCCATTAAAGGTAAAAAGCTTTTGTTACATTTTTCATATTCAACCAATTACTGGACTTTGTGAAATCAGTAGAAATGTTTCAACAAATGCTTCTATTTTTTTCTATCATTTTCATTTTGAACATAAAACATTTCATGACCTAAAAAGCACCTTTATTTTATAGTGGATTAAAGTAAATTAAAACGCTGAAACAAAACGCCTCAATTAAAACTCAGTACCGTGTTTTTATAGCTGCTCTGATCCATGTTGCACACGTGGATCTGTGAATCTGTACCAGTTGACTTTTCTTCACATTACTAAAATAAATGAGCAACAGGGACGTTTGCTGAAGCTCCTGCAGTTTTAACCAGTACCATAAACTGGTCCGAGGCCCGATTCTGTTTCAAAGTTGTCTGACTAGTTTTCTGCAGAGGTTGAGATCAACATCAGAGAGGGACAGGCTGGCAGAGTTTAAACTGTATTTCAGCTCACCTGGCTGCTGTTCAGCTCCGAGTGGAGGTAGACCTGGAGTCCTGTCTGGTTCTGGTCCTCCACACTTCTCTCCATCAGTTTGTGTCTCTCTGTTGTCCTCATCTTTGATTCGATGAAGCTGTAATACCTCAGGCGTGTCATCGTCTTCACTCCTCACTGCGAGCTGATTGGTCCAGAGTTCCTCTTCTTCCTTCTTTATTTGAACAAGTTCTACGTCCTGCTGGTCCAAACTGGAGCTCCGCAGATGAAGGTCCTCCTCTTCTTTAATCACCAACAGCTGCTGGTCCTCTGCAGGAGACACACATCATGGCTAACAGCTCTCTGTGCAACCACACAACTGTCGTTGGAATAACTTTAACAGTGAGGAGGCAATTAGAAAATAGTTTGCTTATTTTGACGTGGGCTTAAAAGACAAAAATGGTATTTTACCTGTTCTAGATGCTCTTTACACAAAGTCATGAGCTAACTGCTGGTCCAAATGAAGCTAATGTGGATTACTGCGGTCTTCAAACAGCTCCAATTTTAAACATTTGGTAATTAACTTTACAACATTAGATCAAAAACATGCATGTTAGACTGAGTGGTAACTCTAAATTGTCCCTAGGTGAGAGAGCGACAGTGAATGGTTGTTTGTTTTGTTTGTCTGTATGCATCCCTGCTATGGACTGGAGACCAGACCAGGTGTCCTCCACCTCTCACACAGTGACTGCTGGACATGGACACCAGTGACCCCCCCCACAACCCAAACAGGAAGAAGCAAGTAAAAGAGGATGAATAGATGGAGGGATTATATTTAATTTATTTACAAACAAGCCATGGCCACATGTAGCTCATCTGGGGCTACATCTACAGAAACTTCTCATTATTTCAGCAGAAATTAATCTGTAGTGCAAAACTGACAATAAAAGCATACCTGCAAACTCAGAATGGATGAAAAAGGTGACAAACGTTGCGCTACATCCGGTCTCCTGCAATACTGAATGGTAAAATCATGACATCACTTAAGCCATGCCCCCTGACAACAGGAAGTGTAAAGTTTTACGTTGAACGGTCTCGATCGGACCCCTGTTCCCTAATCAGCCTGACATTGTGCCTAGTGACCGAAGACATGTTGGTGTAACAAGCTTTCCAACACTGACCGTTTCGGGTGGAGCATGTGGACGTGGCAACATGGCGGAGTAAGACGTAACGCCGTTGCCATACATTTGGTTCTAAAATCCACAGATTTGATCCGAGGACTACCAAAATCAGTATGATCGATCATTGCCCACCCATTGAACAGGAGTCCATGATAATTGGCCAATAGCCTCCACAGCGCCCCCTAGAATATTTTAAAACCTCAGCCCGAAGCCATTTTTGGCCCAATAATTCTGAAACTCAGTGAACATCTGTATCTTCTCAGGACCTACGAAAAAGTCTCTTGGAACACTGGTCCAAAACCAACAGGAAGTCGGTCATTTGGGTCAAAGGGTCATTTTTCTGCATTTTGAATTGCAGGTTTTAACAAACTCGTCCTAGGGATTTTAAAGGATTGCCTTCAAACTTGTTTAATATGCCCTTAACACATTGGACAGTAAAAGTTATCAAAAGCTTGCGTTCTATTTCATGTAGCTCCGCCCTTTAAAAGCTGTGCTTATTGGGTTTTACCAGTGCTTCGTGCCATTAACTGAAAAACTTCTAATCCACGCCCACCTGTTGTTGGGCCACGCCCGGTCCACAATAAAAGCAACCTGGACCGAGGCTGCCGTTTTTCTTCAGAGAACGCCAAGATAACTGGAATTACTATGACCTCAGCAATGACAACCATCAAAATGTGCCCCGTGTGCCAGACGGGCATCATCCTGTCGACGGACCTGCATGCTGTGTGCGAGGGCTACCTCGGGGCTGCTCACGCCCGACGAGCCTTTGAACCCGGTTTCTTCTGCCCGGCCTGTGCCTTCTTGACGCCGGAGGAGAAGCTGTGCCAGTTCAACCTCTTCCTCCTCAATTCCCCCCACCCCCCAGAGGGAGAATGTCAGTCGAGGAGGGACGTCGCCATCGTTAAACTGCAGGAGATGGTCGAGAACACGTCCCCCTCCATGGAGACAGCTAGCGGGCGCGATTTGGCCTTGCTTTTTGGGGGCTCGGATCCGCCTTCGCCATTCCTCAGGAGAGCTGAGGAAGCTAGCCATTGCACTCCGACCTGTCTGAATGAGGTATGGAGCCGGTCTTGTGCGCCCGACATCCAGCCTGCCGAGGAGGTCTGGACACGGTGCCGCCTCTGCGCTCCGTGGCCGGATCTTCGTACAGCCAGGCATCATCCCCCGACACTGTACAGCCCCCACTGTCTCCACTAGATACCCAGAGCGTGCACGCCAACCTGTTCCACATCCTCCCCGACATAATCGGAAGAGCGACGAAAGTCTGCGGTTTGGAAATCCCGGTGGTGGAGGTCCAGGCAGAAGTACCTCCTCTGGCGGGAAGGTTCGCCGCACCAGCCCAGCGGGCGCTCGGACCCAGTCTGGCCGAGCGTTGCAGCTGTCTCCACCCTGATCTGAGGTGCAACGAACCAGCCGATGAAAATGAAAGCACCGGTAACAACATACGTAACTATCACCAAGGTCCAGGGCTTCACGGACAAGGTTTTTCCCACCGTGCCCCACCTGGAGACCAGTCTGTCGGCTGTGTTCGGGGTGAGACCGGCCAAACACGTTGGCAGGTGTATCACTCCGCCAACTGTTAACGACCAGCTGACGAGAAAATTAACAGACAAAATTCATCAGTGCTCGGCTCAGGTGGGTGTTGCTTCGAATAATATCACGCTGCTGGCCCTCAACATCTCAGAAGAGACAACTGATGAAGGGATCGGAAAAGCAGCAGATGTTATCGCTAATTTTTGTGCAACGCTCGCTACGTGCTCCGCATGCATCTCCGCATGGGCCACACTCCTCCAGCGACAGATGTGGCTGAAGCTGTCCTCAGCTATCCCAGAGGAGGTGAAAAAAGAACTTTTGGAAGGTCTGGTGTCACCGCAGGGTCTTTTTGGACCACATTTTCAGTCTGTGTTTATTCAGCTCCAGTCCTCATCAGACGCGCTCGAGCAAGTGCAGAAACAGGTTTCTCTGCTCCGCTCGAGGACCGACACATTGGCGTGACCAGAGCAGATCTTTCCGCCAACAAAACAGACCGTCTTCTCCTGGTGCCACATTTGCCGTGCCTGCCCCTCCAGCAGCAACCAGAGGACACCGGCCTCACGCTCCTCAGAGAGCCGGGACCTCCCGTGGCAGAGGGCGACAACAATCCTCGTGGCCGAGCCAGACTCTGGACACGAGGAAAATATATTTTAAAAAGTGACGGTGCGCCAGGGCTGTGTTTGATAATGTATGCAGTGAATTTTGTGAAGAAAATAAAATTACGGTCACGAAAAACAGTGTGTTTTATTCACAAACGTTGAATTCACCTCTCCCAGTTTTTACAAACACATCCCCACCTCTAACCAAAAAATGTGACACAAAACAAATCTTTAAACATGATGAAAAGACAAAGGTGAGCAGCTGCAAACAGAAAACTGTTACGCAACTGCACCTGCTGGTGTTAAACTTTCAGTGACCTCTACAGCCCCGCCTCCCCGCACGGCGGAGGCGGCAGGCTCTAACAAATGTCTGAAACTACAGAGTGGTAAGCTGTTTAAACGCTACAGAGATCCTTCTGTTCTTTCACAAACAAATAAATCACATGAGCCTGCTTTGAGCAGGACTTTTTTACCTTGTTCTTACAACTAAGCTGAAACATGCACAGGAACCATGACGTAATGGCTGTTCAACAGCCCTTTCAAAAAAAGCCTCCCTTCGGTCATGGCGGAGAATATCCGCTGGGCGGTGGTAGAGGCTCACTCATTTTCACCTGACAGTCAGAGCAGCCAGGCTGCTCCTCTGACAACACACAGCGAGGCATGGCTCACAGTCTGCACGCTGAACAAATGGTTGAAACAAATAATTTGCATAGGATATACTCTTCAGTTTGCAAAAACGCCACCAAAATTCAACAGTGTTTTAGAAACAAAGCTCACATCCCTAGAGCAAGGATTTGCCCTTCAGACAGAGCTGAAAGAGCTATTATTAAAAGGTGAGATCTCCCAGGTCCCACAAGGGGAGGAGAAAGCCAGCTTTTATTCAAAATATTTTCTAGTTCCAAAGAAGTCAGGTGAACTCAGACCAATCCTGGACTTGTCAATTTTCAACAATTACATCATGGAGCGTCTCTTCCATATGCTCACGATAAAACGTGCGCTCCAGTTTGTAACACAGGGGGAGTGGTTTGTCTCAATAGACCTCCGAGACGTCCATTTCCATATCTCAATAGTAAACAAACACCAGAGGTTCCTCAGGTTTACGTTTCAGGGGTGTGTGTTACCAGTACAAGCGCCTCCCGTTTGGGTATGCACTTGCCCCCAGGACCTTTTCAAAGTGCATCGAGGCGACGCTGAATCCACTAAGATCAAAGGGCATGAGAATTATTTTTTATCTAGATGACCTCCTGCTGTTATGTCGCTCGAAGGAGGTAGCACAGACACAAACTGTCCTGGTGAGACACTTGTGCCATCTGGGCTTCACCATAAATTGGGAAAAGAGCTCTATGACTCCATCCCAGACAATAACATTCTTAGGTGTGGACCTCTGCTCAACCAGCATGACAGCTGTCCTGTCGGAGCAGAGGATGGAATCTCTGACGTCACTACTCCAGCACGTTCAGCTCCACAAGATAGTATCAGCGCTGACAATAATGAAGCTGCGGGGAATGATGGCCGCAGCACACACAGTAGTCCCTTTAGGCTTACTGCACATGTGCAAGCTGCAGAGGTGTTACAACCATTTGAAAATCGATCCAGTACGCCAGAAACAATGCTGGGTCACGGTTCCATCCTCGGTGGGAGCTGACCTAAAATACTGGGGGAATCCCAACTCTTTAATGGAGGGAGTTCCCTTGGGCAAAGTGACGTCACTAACGTCAGTATTTACAGATGCGTCTCTCTCCGGATGGGACGGAACTTGTCTGTCACAGTCAGTGGGAGGAGGGGGGGGAGGGCGTGGTCAGCCGGTATATCCCTTCACATAAATGTTCTGGAGCTCCTGATAGTCCACAAAGTCCTCAAACACTTTGTACACCTGATCAGGGACCATCATGTGTTGGTGCACACCGACAACAGGGCCACAGCGGCTTACATCAATCGCTAGGGCGGGGTACGTTCAGCCCTAATAATAAATAATAATTAATTCAATTTATAACGCACTTTTCATTACTAAAAATCTCAAAGTGCTACACATATATTGAATGCTACACACATTCATAAACCGGTGGCGGCAGACTGCCATGCAAGGTGCTTTCCAGTCCTACCGGGAGCAACTCAGGGTTAAGTGTCTTGCCCAAGGACACAACGACACATGGTGCGGGTCCCGGGAGTCGAACCGCCAACTTTCCGATCGTTGAACACAGCCAGAAAACTGCTCTATTGGGCACGCACACACCTCAAATCACTAAAAGCAATCTATATCCCCAGCGTGCTAAACAGAGGAGCAGATATGTCCAGAGGAGGTCCATTGGACAGGGACTGGACGCTTCACCCGGACCTAATCTCACAAATCTGGAGCAGGTTCGGGAAGGCGGAGATAGACCTGATGGTTACTCGAGAAAACTCTCAGTGCCCTCTGTTCTTCTACCTGAACCCTCTGGACACTCCTCGGCTGGGAGTGAACGCATTTACTCACAAACCATGGCCCAGAACACTGATTTATGCCTTTCCGCCAGTCCCCCTGTTACCAGCTCTGCTAGAGAGGGTGAGAGAGGAAAAAGTATCAATGATCCTGATTGTTCCAGAGCGCCTGAATGCTCCATGGTTTCCGGTGTTACAACAGTTAACCAGTCGCTCCTGGAAACTACCTTGGAGCTTGGAGCGACGATACTCTCCTACTAGCAGGGGAGCAATCAAGAGCTTTCCTGTACAGTAATAGGCCAGCACCTGCTGGCCTGGTTGCTGAACGTGAACATTTAGAAAATCTTGTTTTTTCTAAGGACGTTATACGCACAATACAGGGACCTCGTGCAAAATCCACCACGGCTGTTTACGCGTCTAAATGAGTCAGAGAATCTTTATTGTCATTTGCACCACATGTGATACATGTGATGAAACAAGATTATATCTGCAGGGTCCTAGTTACATCCAACAATTGGGTTGCTTTTCAACGATGGTGTCTTGGAAAACAGATGGACCCATCTTCATGACCTCTGGGTTCCATCTTATCATATTTACAATTATTACTAGACAGAAATCTAGCCTTTAGCATGGTTAAAACATATGCTACAGCGATTTCCTCATATCATGAGGGGTTCAATGATAGAACAGTGTTTAATCATCCCCTAATTACCGTATTTTCCGGTGTATAGGTCGCACCTTTTTATGGGTTTTTCAAGGCCTGCGACCTATACACCGGTGAGACCTATTTATGGATTTTTTTTCATATTTTTAGACCAATTTTTGGCTGAGTTATGGCCCTTTTTCCCTGTTGCATAAAATGGCGCAGTACCAGTTTCGGCCACCAGGGGGCAGTGCACGTGCAGTACCAGTTTCGGCCACCAGGGGGCAGTGCAAGTGCTGTAACCGCTAGGGGCATGAGTACCAGTACACCAACCCAAGAAGAAGAACGTTTCCAGCTCCTGTGCAAGTAGCGAGGACCTTCTCCTCCTGTGCCCGAAAAAACGCTCCTCTGCTCGGACTGATTCTGTCTGCCTCTGGGCTGGAGGTAGCTTCTGTTAGCTCTGTTTGTTTGCTGTTTGTTAGCAAGATAAGTCAAGAACCACTCAGCGGATTTTTCTGAAACTTACAGAATGGAATCACAGTGGGGACGTTTACAAGTGAGTACCTTTATTAGATGTTTGAGGTAAAAAAAAAAAAAACGATCTTTTTGTAGCATGTAGCTTCGAGTGTTAGCTTCTGTATTTGTTATAAATAACATTGAATCCACTCGGTGTATATTTATTTCTGCTTACAGAGTAATTATACCACTCCAATGTACTTAACTATGTCCTGGATGAATCATTTGAGATGAGATTCGATTTTTATTCGTGTCAGAGGCGGGCATGGTCTCGTGTTAGGCTTTGTTTTATATCTGTTTACTTCTGTTAACGTCGTAAATGGCTTCAAAACCACTCGGTGTATATTTATTCTGCATACAGAATGCAATTATAGGAGCTTTAATGTACGTTACTATGGTCTCGAGAAAACATTTGACATAAAATTCGATTTTTTATTCATTTTCTGAGAGACGGACTCCTCTCGTTTTTAGCTTTTTTAGCTTGTGGTTTTACTTCGGTTTGCTTAAATAGCTTCAAAACTACTCGGTGTATATTTATTTCTGCTTACAGAGTAATTATACCACTCCAATGTACTTAACTATGTCCTGGATGAATCATTTGAGATGAGATTCGATTTTTATTCGTGTCAGAGGCGGGCATGGTCTCGTGTTAGGCTTTGTTTTATATCTGTTTACTTCTGTTAACGTCGTAAATGGCTTCAAAACCACTCGGTGTATATTTATTCTGCATACAGAATGCAATTATAGGAGCTTTAATGTACGTTACTATGGCCTCGAGAAAACATTTGACATAAAATTCAATTTTTTATTCATTTTCTGAGAGACGGACTCCTCTCGTTTTTAGCTTTGTTAGCTTCTGGCAGACATTAGCAGCAGAGCTAAACACTCGGTCCATATTGCCGGGTTGACTCAGCGGTCACGCGGTGCGTCAGCGGTGGATGACGCGTTACGTCGGCGGTGACGTAGGTGCGACCTATACACCCGTGCGACCTATTTATGGATTTTTCCAATTTATTGATAAATATTGGACACTGCGACCTATACAACGGTGCGACCAATACAACGGAAAATACGGTAAGCGTTTTCTAAAAGGTGCACGTCACCTTAGACCAATATCACGCACCTTGACTCCATAATGGTACTTAGTTATTGTGTTAAACTCATTAACAAAAATCCATTTGAGCCGCTGGACCAGATACTGCTAAAATATTTGTCCTTTAAAACAGCCTTGTTATTGGCTTTAACATCAGTCAAAAGGGTGAGTGATTTGTCAAGCCCGTCAGTCTCTCTTTCCTGTTTTAAAATTCAGGGAGATGGAAGTTCAGCTAAACTTAGACCGAATCCCGCTTTTATTCCTAAAAACATATCAAGCTCATTCAGGTCCAGAGTTATTACTCTGGACGGGTTCTGTCTTCCTCCTCACAAAAATGCAGAGGAACAACATCTGCACCTGCTTTGTCCAGTGCGAGCACTTAAGCGTTATGTGGCACGAACTGGTGCAATGCATAAGTCGGACAGGCTATTTGTGCATTTCAGAGAGCAATCTCAGGGTCAACCTTTGACCTCTCAGCGCTTATCACATTGGTTGTTTGAATCCATCTCACTTGGCTACAGCTCTTCCGGCTTGCAACCTCCTGAAGGAATAAAAGCTCATTCTTCAAGAGGGATTTCAGCTTCTACAGCCCTGCACGGGGGAGTCTCTGTGCAGGACATCTGTTCTGCTGTGTCGTGGTCATCACCGACCCCCTTCATCTGCTTTTACTTGAGAGATGTCTCTAGTCCCTTATTGACACATTCTGTTCTCAGGGTAGTGGCTGAGTGATTTTTTTTTTTTTCATTCTCAAGAAACTTATTGGTGAATTGACACAGTTCTGTCTCTATCTTTATTTGATGGTGATGATTTCAGTTCAACATTCCTTCAATCAGATATTATTCCTCATTGGTAACATCTCTTGACCTGTTATGAATAAACTTTGTTCAGTTATCATCGGGAGCTGAGGTTTTGCACACCTGTTATGTCTATTGAGGTGTTGGCGGTTGCCAGATTGTTATGGTTTTCATTCAGACCCAGTGAGGCATGGAGCATATCCTGCTCCGTCTTTAAACCCAATAAGCGCAGATTTTAAAGGACGGAGCTACATGAAATAGAACGTTGGTTACATATTGTAACCCTAGATTCTATGAGTGTAGTGTAGCCCTTTAAAACTGGGGCCTCACTGCCTCTCCTATGGCTGAAGAAAAAGTATTGCCTTGGGAGCCTAGCCTCGGTCCAGGTTGCCTTTATTGTGGACCGGGTGTGACCCAACAACAGGTGGGCGTGGACTAGAAGTTTTTCAGAAAATAGCGCGGAGTGTGGATAAAACCCAATAAGCATGGCTTTTAAAAGGCTACGCTACACTCATAGAATCTAGGGTTACAATACGTAACCAACGTTTTCGTTTATGCTAAAGGGGCATGGCCAGGACTCAAATTTACGCTTCACGCCATAAATTTCAAAACGCTATAACTTTCACAATGAAAGACCGAAATGCAGCAAGCTTGGCATGAGTCATTCCTGTTTATTGCCCAACGATTAGCTTTGGTCACGCTGTGACAGCTGTGAAGCCGCGCCCCCTCAGAACAAGAAGTCACTTCTTTTACTTGGAAGGCTCCCTCTCTGACACCCTTGACCCAATTAGAATGATCTTGTGTTAGAAGACATAACAAGTTGGTCTGACTTGCTTTAAAGTGAAAACCGTTTTCGTTGCAGGATGTGGGCGTGGTGTAGGGGTGGGCGATATGACTCAAAAATTATATCGTGATATTTCAGAGCGATATCACGATAACGATAAATTTCGTGATATAACCCACAAAAAAAAAAAAAATCAAATTTATTTATTTGACAAAATTAATTTAACATGTTGCTTTGCAGTATTATAAAAAAAAATTAAACAACAAGGGTTAATTTGACTGAAATTACTTTATTTAGTAAAGTATTCAGTCAGTATAAAAATAAAAAATAAAAAAGATCTGTTATTTAGATTGAAAAAGTCTGCACAAAATATAATGGACTATCTTTAGGCTTTTAATACCTAGTAGTTCTTTGACATTCTTGTTAGGTCTAAATTGTTTTTAATTTTTAACTGGCTGTTTTTTATTGTTATTTTTTATTGTTTGTTTTATTTCTGTATTGTTCAGCACTTTGTGCACCTTCTGGCTGCTGAAAAGGGCTCTATAAATAAAGATTGATTGATTGATAAACAAAAACCACCACAAAAACTAAAGTTCAGGTGTAGTTTCCTAAATCACTCTCCATGTAAAATATATTATTCTTTGTTTCTAAAGAGTGACACGGTCGAAAATTTGTTGACGGTCCCTAAGTGAACCATGACGTCTCTGAATAGGGGCAGACTCAGCGCGGCTGCCCGAAATCAGACTCCATGAAGTGGACTGACGAGAGCAACGCACCGATGAAGACACGGAGCTCGAATATCCAACTTCCAACTTGAAAATAACTTCACTGTGGTTTTCTCTTGGTCAAGCCGCGCGTGTTTGTAGAGACAGTTTGCAGAGCGAGGGGAGACCAGCCCGCAGCGCGACTGCTCAGTGGGGTGGGGGGGCGGGTGGGGGCATTTGATCCTCTACCTGCTGTTCAGAGCAGCCAGGGGACAGAGCTGACATGACGCGCGGTTTGTTTTTATCATTTTAGCACCAGTACAGACTGGTGGAAGAGAGGTGCGCAGTTCAGTTTGAAGCGCTCGGTTGGGGGGCGGGGCGTCCTTACGTATCACGTCATGAAATTAGCATATCATGATATCTTTTTTTTGCCCGGGCAAGCTATTTTTACTGGTATTATCGTAAACGATATGATATGGCCCACCCCTAGCGTGGTGGCGTGACAAAATAAGACGTAATGCTGTCGCCATACGTTTAGCTCTAAATTGCACAGATTTGATCCTAGGTGCACCAAAATCACTATGATCGATCATTGTCTACCCCTTGAACAGGAATCCATGCTAATTGGCCCATAGCCTCCATAGCGCCCCCTAGAATATTTTAAAACCTCAGCCCCAAGCCATTTTTAGACCGATTATTCTGAAACTCTGTGAACAACTGTATCTGCTCAGGCACTACGAAAAAGTCTCTTAGAGCCCTGGTCCAAAGCCAACAGGAAGTCAGTCATTTTGGATCAAAGGGTCATTTTTTGTGTTTCTCAGTTTCAAAACACCCTCCGCCATAACCTTACTTTGTCATACAAGCATGGAATTTGGTACATTTGCCCAACTCACCAAGATGTACAGAAAAGCCTCTGGCACCAATGCTGTACAACAGGTGTGCCCAACGAGTCACTCGCGGGCGACCAGTCGCCCGCCAGCTGGTTCCTAGTCGCCCGCGAAGCGCAACCTTGCTCTAACAGCTGACGAGCCGGCTCTCAGCTGTTAACAAGGTGATATGTCCACTACTAAGCTTCATTCTAACTCCGGCAGAAGTGGTGGAGGTGACATGTCCGCTGCTAAGCTTCATTCCAACTCCGGCAGAAGTGGTGGAGGTGGGGGGTTGGAGGAGGGACATATTCCAATGCGCAACAATGCTTTCCTCAGCCCTCCCCGTCTTGTATGCTCACAGACATAGTCTCGCGAGTTTTGGGTGCGGTGACTCACGAGACTTTAAGACAGCCGCAGTGGAGCTGTTGGTGCGTAGTAAACATGGATGGAAAACTAGCGAACAAGCAAACGAAAACTTATTATTTTCACACAGAATGGGAGGAGGATTATTTTTTTGTTTATTCTAATTCGAAGTTTATTTGTCTCATCTGTAATTCGAGCGTTGCCTTGCCCAAAAAGTGTAACTTGGGGCGGCATTTCAAGACGATGCACAAACGTTTTGAGACAGATTTCCCGGGGCCAAGATGGTGTAGTGGCAAGGGAATCGGACTTGGGATCCGAAGGACCCAGGTTCGAACCCCGGCCACGGCACACCTTGGGGTGTCTATGAGTGCACATCTATTTTCCCCAGCTCCCCGGGCGCTGACTACGGCTGCTCACTGCACCACCTGGTGGTGGTTAGGTTAAATGCAGAGACCAATTTCGTCTGTCAAGTATGGGAAACATACACAGATGACAAAAATGTGACATTTATTTTACTTATTTTTAAAAGTTGTTTACGGACTCAGAAAGTGCGGGAGCTAAAAAAACAAGCTTGCAGCCCAGCAATCGATCTTCACTCGGCCCAGCACAAAAGGTAAAGCTGCTACGATCGCCTCCTACCGTGTTAGCCGCATCCTGGCTCAACATAAGAAGTCTTTCAGCGATGGAGAAGTTATGAAAGAAGCGTTTATTGAGGTTGCAGATGTGCTTTTTCATGATTTTAAAAATAAAAGTGAGATCGTAGCTGCTATTAAAGACGTGCAGTTGTCCAGACAAACAGTGACACGACGATGTGAGGGAATGACTGTGGATGTGGAGGAGCAGCTAAAAAAGGACGTGGAACAATGTGAGTGTTTCTCTCTTCAGTTTGATGAGTCAACAGACATGGTGGACGTAGCACAGCTGTGTGTTTTCATCAGAATGGCCTTTGCAGACATGAGTGCAAAAGAAGAGCTGCTCACCATCTTGCCTTTGAAGGGACACACAAGAGGAGAATATATTTTTAATGCATTTATGGAGTTTGTTAATAAAAGCAACTTGCCCTTCTATAAACTAATTTCTATAACAACTGATGGTGCTCCAGCAATGACCGGTCACACCAGTGGATTTGTTGCACTCTGCAAACAGAATGATGCTTTCCCAGACATTTTGAACTATCACTGCATCATACATGAACAGGCCCTGTGTGGGAAGAATTTAAACATGAAGGAAGTGATGGATGTTGCCATGAAAATGGTGTGCTCTTTAAGGGCAAGGAGTCTGCAGAGGAGGTTGTTCCGGGCTCACTTGGAGGAGGCAGGAGCAGACCACACAGACCTGCTGCTGCACATGGACGTCAGGTGGCTAAGCAGAGGTAAATTTCTGGCCAGATTCATTGAGCTGTTGCCTGAGATCAGGGATTTTCTGAAGCTGTCAGGTCATGGTGGACATTCAAAACTCGAGGACACCCAGTGGCTTTTGGATTTAGCCTTCCTCACAGATCTCACCAGCCTGCTCAATGAACTGAATTTGGAGCTTCAGGGAAAGGACAAAAACATAATCCACATGATCAGTTCTGTGAGCACCTTCAAAAGCAGGCTGCAACTGCTCACAAGTCGGCTGCAACGCAGGGACCTGCGAAACTTCCCACACATGGAGGCAGAGCTACAGCGCCAAGGGAAAGAGGTCACACAACTGGACAGTGCACACTTTTCTAAGCAGGTTCAGAGCATCTCAGCAGAATTTGAGAGACGATTTACTGACTTTTCCTCCATCGAGCCTGTTACCAGCTACATGTGTTATCCTTTTGGAAATGTTGATGTGGATGACATTGTGTCCAAATTGGTGTCCGTGTTTCAGCTGGACAGCTCTGGTGTTGAAAATGAGGTGTTGACTCTGCAAAATGACATTGGGATCAAATCCAGAGCATCACCTGGCGTGAATGGAGAGTTCTGGAGTCTGCTGTCAGAAGAAAAGTATCCTAACATCCGAAGATGTGCTTTGAACTTAACAGCACTTTTTGGATCTACCTACCTGTGTGAGTCTGCTTTTTCACACATGAAAATCATCAAGTCCAAAACCAGATCCACAATGACTGATGATCATCTGGAGACCTGCCTGCGCCTCGCAACCACCTCATACTGCCCCGCTTATGAGACCCTGGCCTCCTCCTCTCAGTGTCAGAAGTCCCACTAAGGTAGAGACACATTTATTTTATACAGCTTGCATAAAAAGTTGTCTCCTATAGACTTGTCACAATGTGTCTGTATGTTGTTTTTTTATTACATTTTAGACCAGACTAGTTAGCTAGCTAGTGTTATTTATTTATTTATTTTGCAGTTTGGGTGTGCCCTTCATTTTCTGTACCTAATGTGTGTGTGTGTGTGTGTGTGTGTGTGTGTGTGTGTATGTCTTGTCTTGTAACCAGGTGGAACTCTGAATGGCCCTTTGAAGCCAGCAGTAATAATAATAATAATAATAATAATAATAATAATAATAATAATAATAATAATAATAATAATAACAATAATAATGAATTCAATTTATAACGCACTTTTCATTAATGAAAATCTCAAAGTGCTCAAAGTGCTGATGAGATCTGTGAGCAAAGCAGTCTGGACCAGTGAGGGACTTCAGCACCTGCAGATGACACACCATCCTGCTGCACAGAGCAGCTGCCTAGTTTTGATATTTAGGTTTTATTGAGATTTGAAATTGTTGGAGATTTGTAAATCTGCACCTTTGCAAGTCACTTTTTGTAAATAGTTAGTGTAAATGAGGGAGTTTTATATTGTTCAGTTCAGTTGTTTATTCATTTCTTTTTAAAAAAAATATGGTGTGCTTTTCAAATATTTTCTTTTACTTTGATAAAATACTTTAATTAAATAAAACTAGCAACACATTACGTTCTGTTTTATTTACTTTAAAGAAGTGAGGAGTAGGGAGATGAAAAATTATGTTTTTTGATACTGAGACTGGACGAGTAGCTCTCGGCAAACTGCCGACTTCAAAAGTAGCTCTTGGTTCAAAAAAGGTTGGGCACCCTGCTGTACAATAAACAGGAAGGTGGCCATTTTGGATTGAGGTCACAAATTTCACACCTTTCTGGCAGTTTAAAACCACTTTTTTATTATAAATAATCCCATCTGCAACAGATTTTTTCTACTTGATCAATGAGCACTTCCAGAAAAATTGGTCTTGTTGATTGATGACATCACTTAAGCCCCACCAAATCACACAAGAAAATCACGATTATTGGGTGACTCTTCCAGCTTCCGCCTGTGTAACATACAAGACTGAAGCTGTATTTGCTAACTGTTCTTGGAAAACGGGTACGGGATGGGCACAAGAGCGTTCGAGGTAGCCACTAAGCGGATGAGCTGGAGCTCCCACGGTCGCCACAAAAAGGCCAGAGCGGCGCTAAGCTGCGAGGGCCTCAATGCTGCTTGCAGCTTTAATTTTGTTTTGTTTGTGAATGTCCAGAGGAACAGACTTAACTTTTTTAGAATTTTTCTACTGAGCAAGCATCAGGATACATTATTGACCAGTTAAACTTTTATCCCTCAACCTGGATAATGATTTTTGAGCAATAATAACACAACTATGTTATTGTTGGTGTTTTGTGTTCTAATGTCAGTTAATAATATAAATAATAATAATGAATTTAATTTAGGGCTGGACGATATGGCCAAATTTTTTATCACGATATAGTTCTTAATTTCGGTCGATAACGATATAATTCGATATCGATATAAACAATATAAAAGCCTAAAAAAACTATAAACTATACAAATAAATTAATGTTCACCTTGTATTTGTATTTAGCCTCCAAAAAGATGGAAATCACCATCAAATAAACATAAAATTCTCAACCCAATAATTCTCAGTCGGGTCATCTGGACACTTTCTTTTTTATAGACACGTTTCATCCTCCATCCAGTTTCTATAAAAAAGAAACTGTCCAGATGACATGACTGAGAATTATTGGATTTGGTACCTGGAGTATTGAGCATGAACTTTCTTGCCATAAAATTCTCAACTGTGTCAATATTAATAGTTTTAACTTTAAACAAGAACTTTAAAATTTACAGCATTGACATTCATAGTTAATTAAATAAAACGTTTGGATGTCGTTATTGATGAGAAGCTGACGTGGAAATCTCATGGAAATTACTTAAGAATAAAAATAACAGGCTAGCCTGTATAAATAAATGTTGAATGAATGAATGAATGAAAATTGCATTACTGTATAAAGTAAAATACTTTTTGAACGACAACATTTTGAATATATTGTATAATGTAATGATTGTTATTTAATCTGTTGTATTGAAGTTTGGGGAAAAGCATGCAAAACTATTACAAACCGCGTTTTTATTTTACAAAAAAGAGCTATAAGAATTATTAGTAGGAACGTGCTATGGTCACACAACAAATATATTATTTCATCAATTGAAATTATTAAAATTTTATGATTTGGTTGAACAAAGTAATTTACAAGTCATGTATAAAACTAAAACAAATATTACCCCCAAATATTCAATTAAAATTTGTTAAAAAAGTTATTAAACCCTGAAGGGAATGTAAATGTTTGTAAAATCTTCATTTAGAACTAGTTTGAAGGAGCCGAGTTGTAAATCAGGAAACAGGATTGTGTTGACTTGATATCACCATAAACATTTCTAAAACTATTTTATATGTTTTAAAAGATGATTAAATCATAGTTGTTGGGAAGGTGTGGTGCAGGTGAAGGTTGCTGTGTTTGTAGTTATTTTGTATTTTTTAAACAAGGGGCAGATATTATAACACTATTTTCGTCTTTCTGCACATTTTCATTCAGTGTTTTTTTTTCTGATGAATTTTATTTTGGAAAAAAAAAACATGCAGCGGTGGGGCTGTTTGTTTCAGTTTGTCATAGTTTCAGGGAAACGTTGGCTCAAACTTTATTGTTCTTCATCTTCTGACTCCCATCATATTATATCGAGTGGAAACTCTTCAGATTAAACAAGTTAGATGTTTCCACTGCTAGTTAGAACGACTCCGTCACGTTTTGCAGCATAAAGACCTCGCTCCAGCAGAAGAAACCTGCAGTTTAACAAAACCGAACTACGTCCACACCGACGAATTAGTCTTTCCTCTCATCAGTGATGTCGTCTGCTCTCTCTTCGCTTGTGAAACTTTGTTCAGGCACATTCTGACGGTCATGAGCACTCGTTTTGAAGCGAAAACAACGCGCTTTGGAGACTAGCTTAGCTTTTACGTCTGCTGTTGGAGTGAGCGCTGCGTAACAACGACGTCACCACGCACGTTTTGTGTCACAGCTTTTTCTGTCCGGGCGGGTTGTTGAAACAGACGCTTCAACACGAACAGAAAAAGAAAACGTCAGTGAAACGTTGTAAAATCCTATCGAAATATCGAAAATATGCCTTAACTTCATATCATCGTTATTGAATAAAAGTATATCACGATATTTATCGTTATTGAATTATTGTCCAGCACTAATTTAATTTATAACGCACTTTTCATTAATGAAAATCTCAAAGTGCTACAAAGTGCAACAAAATTAAAGGTCAAATAAAACAAGTGATAAAACAAGTAAAATCAATAACAGTATCAACTAAGATCAAAGACAGAATCATGAGGAGGCAGAGTAGGTTCGCTTAAAAAGAAAGGTCTTAAAGTCAACCAGTGACTGTGGAGCTCTCAGGCAGTCAGGAAGAGAGTTCCATAGGAGGGGGGCAACCACACTGAAAGCCCGATCTCCCATGGTCCTTAATTTGGTTCTCGGAATGTGAAGGAGATTACTGTTCTGTGACCGCAGAGACCGGGTGGATGAATATGGAACAAGAATGTCCTTTAGATAATCTGGTGAAGTTCCGTGTAAGCATTGATGTGTAATGAGAGCAGTTTTGTACTGAATTCTGTAGGCGACAGGAAGCTAATGGAGGTTATGAGAATGGGCGTAATATGTTCAAATTTACGAACTCTCAAGATCCTTGCTGCACTGTTTTGAATATATTGAAGCTTCTGAAAGTATTTACCAGTAATTCCAATAAACAGGGAGTTGCAGTAGTCGAGCCTGGAGGAGACAAAAGCATGGACGAGTGAATAAGAGTTTTTTAGTATTAATGTTTTCCTGACCAATGTTTATCAATTTTTAATGATTTCTGCAACACTTGTGAATATGCCTGGCTAGTTTAGTGTCAAGCTGACTCTTAAAACTGTATCAACTTAGTATTTGCAATTAGGTTTTATCAGGCGCAGAGTTATGTGGGAAAAACTGAGCTCGTTTTCCTCCCACATGATCTTGTAGCCTTCCTTGGTAAGAGATGCAACAGTCTAGTCAGATAAGCCTTTAGCAGTGCCTAGCACCACTTTGCTTTGCTCTGAAAAACAAGTTTGAGTGAAGACCTCACACACACACCCCACAAGGTATAAAAATGAACAGCGCACTTACAGTCTTTGAAGTCTACTGAGAGCCTCCGATCCAGGTGTCCAATCGTGGCTGATGTGATTTGTCACCAGAGTCGTGCGACTTCCCGACTTTGTGTCATGGTGAGAATTCTTTAAGATCAATGCCTAAGTGTGTGTATTTAAGTTTTACTGTGGCGAGATTAAACAGACACTTTGATCTTAGCAGCAAAACCGTTATGTTTTTGTATTGTACAACTTTATGTTTTTGTTTTGTTGTTTTTCCTTTTTCTGTCACAGACTTTTTTAAATAAATGACACATCATTATTTTTAATAGAGTCTGTGTGTGTTTTTCCTAAACAGTCGTGCCGATCTTTCCACGAGCCTGACAAATGATTATAAAACATTAAACATTAGGGTTGATTTTGAAATATCATAAAACAAGATTCTCAGCATCAGAAAAAGTTAGGGATGGGCGAAGTCTGGAGATGTTTCGAAGATGGAAGAAGCAGGTTTTAAACAGAAGCTTAATGTGATTTTCAGTTAAATGGTAAATGGAGCTTATTTATATAGCGCTTTCCAGCCCTGAGGAGCCCCAAAGCGCTTTACAATACCAACCATCCACCCATTCATTCAGACATTCATACACCGGTAGTGGTAGCCTGCCTTGCAAGGTGCCATCCAGACCTACCGGGAGCAACTCGGGGTTAAGTGTCTTGCCCAGGGACACAACAACACATGGTGGGCGGATGCGGGATTCGAACCTCCGACCTTCCGATCAGTGGTCGACTGCCATTACCACTACACCACGGCCCCCAGTTAGAGAAATGATAAGAGCCCTAAACCCCAGAGAACCACAGAGAAGGTTCAGGGAGAGATACAAAGGTACAGAAGTCTGCCATCAACCTGAACCTCAGTGAATCTAGTGACCTGGTGTTGGAATGTGAGGGACACTATGCCAGTACTATCAAACTTGGCATCTAGGTATCTGTGTGTGCAACAAGCATCATCCACACCCTCAAAGCAAATATTTTCCAGTACTGGAGACACCATCAGCCAGGAGCGGGCTTGTTTGTGTCCAAAGAAAGCAGACATGTTGATTTTTCTGAAGAAAAACTGTTAAATGAAAAGGTCCTCAGTGTGTAGCAGTGAATATTAGACACTGACGTGTCACTGGTTTGCAACTGTTCTTTTGACCTGGAAATTATTTGTTTATTTTTATGTAAGAAAACTGTTTGGAATAGAAAAATATCAAAGTAAAAAAATATATATATATATTTGTACTGTAATGTGTAACATAATTTTATTCTTGTTAGAATTAATATTAATTATAAAATTGGTACAGAAAAAAGTACCATTCAGGAACAGATACCTAATTGAAGGTAACGACACCAATTTTTTAAAAGAAAGGTACCAAGCCCTAAACATGTATAAATTGAGCAGCACATCTCATCCCAACTGCTCCCTGACGCGCTTTCTATAGCTGCCCACTGCCCCACCTGGTGGTGACTGGGTTAAATGCAGAGTCAAATTTTGTCTTGTATGGAAACATACACACATGATAAAAATGTGACATTATTATTATTATTATAAAGGTTGAATTAATTAATGAATTTTACCTGAGTATATATCGAGCTGTTCTTTGAACTCTTCATTTATGAGTTTATTCACCCTGAGATCTTCCCGAAGATCAATCTCAGTGTTCTTTGATCTCAAATCTTCTTCCAGACTCTCCACCTGAGTCAAGGCTTCCCTGAGTCTGGGCCTCAGCTCATCTCCAGATGAAGGCAGAGTATGGGAGTGGTCCTAGAACAAACAAGGATGAAAATATTACAAATGGTGTTTAGATTACATCACTCAGCCACAGTCCATCACATCTTTACTGCAAACTGTTAATCTTATCACTCCTCGGATGTACCAACGCTGTGTGTGTGTGCTTGTTTGTGTTACTTTGTGAAAACCAAAGCCCGGTCCCAATAAGGTTCAAGTGACATTGGTGGGTTAGGAGTTAGGTTTAGGACTATGGTGTC
>JBBPBX010013999.1:12032-26433 GCA_038048925.1 Garcialebias charrua | reverse complement strand
CACACAATGGAGTTCTTTCTGACCCTCTCTGTACTTCTCTATCAACATCCTCAAAGCAAAGATGGCATCTGTGGTGCTCTTTCTTGGCATGAAGCCATACTGCTGCTAACTGATCACTTTTAGTTTAAAGCCTAAATATGATTGAATCTTTTATTAACTTAACATCAACTCATTTCTAGGTACTTTTTTTAAATGCTTTTTATTTGGACCAGAAAATAAAGCTTCTTGTTGGCTTTTTTATTTTGTTTTTCTACGGTAAAATTATAAAACCCCAAGTTATCAGAGAGTCAGAGAGTCAGAGAGTCTTTATTGTCATTTGCACCGCATGTGGTACATGAGATGAAAACGAGATTATGTACACGAGGTCCCAGTTACATCCAACAACAAATGAAAGAGAAAAACAGTAATAACATCGAGAACTAACTAAGAAAAACATCAACTAGTAATACACTAAGCCTAATATAGTGGGAATAAACAGCAGCACGAACATGAGTTTGTATGAGCAGATGGTCACAGATGGTCACAGATGAACACAGCAACAAGAAAACATATCAGCATCACCATGATGTGATATTTTGCAGTGTTTATTTTAATTTTATTTTTATTTATTCATGAGTCTAACAGCCTCAGGGTAGAAGCTGTTCCTCAGTCTAGTGGTTCTACACTTGATGCTCCTCAACCTCCGTCCTGAGGGGAGTGGGGCAAAGAGTGAGTGTGCTGGATGAGTGAGGTCTTTCATGATGCAGGTGGCTCTTTTCCTGCATCTAGAGGTGTAAATGTCTGTGATGGTGGGGAGACTGACTCCAACAGACTTCTGTGCAGCCTTCACCACTCTCTGCAGAGCTTTTCTTTCTTCAACTGTGCAGCCTCCATGCCACACGTTGATGCTGGAGCACAGGATGCTCTCCACTGCACACCTGTAGAACGAGGTGAGAACTGGGCTGCTCAGACCAGCTCGTCTCAGCCGTCTGAGGAAGTAGAGTCTCTGATGACCTTTCTTGATCAGGCTGGTGGTGTTGTTGCTCCAGCTGAGGTTATCATTCATGTGTACACCCAGGTATTTGTAGCTGGAGACCACTTCCACTGCAGACCCACCTATTATCAGTGGGGCATGGGTGTGTTTGTTCCTTCTGAAGTCCACAATCATCTCCTTTGTCTTCTTCACATTCATGTGAAGATTGTTCTCTTTGCACCAGCTCTCCAGATGTTCCACCTCCTGTCTGTAGCTGGACTCATCATTGTTTGTGATGCATCCCACCACCGCTGTATCATCTGCAAACTTAACAATATGACAGCCTGGAAGTGTGGCTGTACAATCATATGTGAGCAGAGTGAACAGAAGGGGGCTCAGCACACATCCCTGAGGAGAGCCAGTGCTGAGGGTTATGGTGGAGGAGGAGAAGTTGTGGATCTTCACGGACTGTGGTCTGTCTGTTAAGAAGTCTAGTATCCAGTTACAAATAGAGGGGCTTAGTCCAAGTGTAGATAGTTTGTCTATCAGAGTTTGGGGGATCATGGTGTTGAAGGCAGATGTGAAGTCCACAAAGAGCAGACGCACGTATGAGTCCTTCTGATCCAGGTGGGTGAGAGCAGTGTGGACCACGGAAGAAATGGCGTCCTCTGTTGATCGGTTCTCACGGTATGCGTATTGATGAGGGTCCTCATTGATGTTGACGGTTGCCTTGATGTGGGACATGACCAGTTTCTCAAAACATTTAGCGACTATCGGGGTGAGGGCCACCGGTCTATAGTCATTCAGACCAGTCACTGTGGAGCTCTTTGGGACTGGGATGATGGTCGCGGTCTTCAGGCAGGTGGGAACTGACTCCAGTGCAAGTGAGGTGGTGAAGATGTCAGCCAGCACCTCACAGAGCTGGTCCGCACATTCCTTCAGAACTTTCCCTGGGATGTTGTCTGGTCCGGTTGCTTTATGAGGATTAATCTTTCTGAGACTGCCTCTCACTTCTGCTGCGGACACCCTGAGATGCTCTTCATCTGGTGATGAGGTGAGTCTGGTGCTAGCAGGTCTGTTTGGATCATCAAAACGTGCATAAAACTTATTGAGGGCATCAGGCAGAGATGGGTCCCTGGGGCATTGTTTGTTTTTGCCTTTGTAGTCTGTTATGCATTTAATACCCTTCCACATGCTCCGTGGGTCTTGTGAGGTGAACTGTCCCTCGATCCTCTGTGCATACGTGGCCTTGGCCTTCTTAATGCCATCCTTCAGTTCATTCCTGCTCTTTCTCAGTTCCACTTTATCTCCTGACTTGAATGCAGTGTCTCTGGCTGCTAGCAAGGCGTGAACTTCTTTATTTAACCAGGGTTTCCGGTTCGGGTAGGATTTCACATATTTTTTTATGGATACATTTTCAGAGCATGTACTGATGTAACCCAGGACTGAGGAAGCGTACAATTCCATGTCCACTGAACTACCATCAGTGGCTGCTTCTCTGAAAACAGACCAGTTTGTCCTCTCAAAACAGTCTCTCAACATGGGGGAACTATCTTGAGGCCAGATTGTTATTTCTCTTTGTTCCGGCTTCCGGCGCCTGAGTGGAGGGAGTTCTCTTGGCGCCAGAATCAGAGAGTCGTGGTCTGAAGATCCGAGCGCTGGGCGTGTCTTCGCCGTGTATGCCCCCTTTACATTTGTGAAGACTTGGTCGAGTGTTTTATCTCCTCTCGTGGCTGCGAAGACGTTCTTATTGAAGGCTGGGAGGGACACCTGGAGATCCACGTGATTGACGTCCCCGCAAACAATGAAAAGCCCCATCGAATGCATAGTCAGCAGCACATCTGAAGTTTGCTGGTTCAAATCCCCAGGGGAACAAAATTGTGGGTGGGAAGGGTAACACACCCACAGCAGTCCACACGGTCCTCATTTGCCACACTCTCTTTGCGTGAACTTGCTTGTTGTGGCGACCCCTGAAGATGGGAGCCGCCAAAAGAGAATACATTTTTTAACATTACACCTATAAAATAGGAACATTTAGTTTAAAAACCTGGATTTATTTTTTATCAGTTAGACAGTAAGCAAACAAATAAATACCAGTAAATAAAGTCACCCCCAGGTGGCATTGTGGAATTATTTATACACAAGTTTAGTCAAAATTTGACAAATATTTTTACTTTAATATGTGAGACCCACTCTTCAACTGGAGTGCAATAAATGTATTAATCCAGCTGCTTTGTGTTGACTATTACAATACACAGAGATGAGCATAATGTTAAATTCCATTCATTTTGCTTGTGTTTTTTTAATTTATTATTATTATAGTAGATAAAGACTTTTAAATGCAACTAAAGTACAAAGAAATACTTATAAACAATCTAACATTTAAATGAAATCTGTTCATATCTGCTGTGGATTTGATGGTTGAATACAAAATAAAAAGAGGTTTCTTGTCAAGCTGTGTAAAACTGTCTGGTCTGCTAGAATCACCTCCCACCACAAAGTGTTATTAGTCGGCAGCTTTTCCAACCAAAGCAGGACCACAGATTACAAATCCTGACAGCAGACTGTTTTAAGCAGCGAGCGCTGACCTCCCTTCACTGGTTTGTCCTTTGTACAGAAACGAGTGCTTTACTTTGCTTACGTTTATTACAAGCCAGGCTTCCCAGAAAACAACTGAGAACTAAACAAGGAGTAAAAGGACACCTGTAAAGCAGGGACCCAGCTGCCTGAGGCTCCCATGATGTCATGAGAGGAGACTCACAAAAATAACAACACACACATGTACAGATAAAACACACATGACCAGTGAACATGACATCCCAGCTGGTGCACCAGGAATGCACAGCCAGCATGGATTGATTTATCCACACACACACAGACATACACATGAATGAATCAGCACATGCTGCAGAGATAAGAGTGAGTTTTTTACCAGAGAAGAGGCAGACAGCAACGCCACAGGCAACATGAAAGGTCTTGCTCTTGTCCAGCAGTCTGCGCGTCTTTCTGGATGATACCTGAGTGTGAGAGGAACACAGACAAAACCAAAAGGATTATCAATATTTATGGCACTGAGCATCAAAAGAAGCACATCTGCATATGTTATAATATGGTTCCGTTAGACCTCAGTGCTGCAGTTGATCACAATATTTTACTACAGAGATTTGAATATGATACTGGAATTACAGGAACAGCTCTAAAATGGTTTAAATAATGTCTATTTGATAGACTCCAGTTTGTAAATATAAATAATAAATTTTCTTCATACACCAAAGTTAGTCATGGAGTTCCTCAGGGTTCAGTGCTTGACCCAATACTCTTTACTTTATATATGCTTCAAATACCGTATTCGTCGGTCTTTAATACGCTCCTGTGTATAATACCCTTTGACCAATTATGGCCAATAAACCAGAAAAAAACGTACATAATACGCTTCGGTGTTTAATATGCATCTATTATGCGTCACCGCTACGCGACGCGTCAGCGCCTCGTTTGCCCTGCTTAAAATGGCGGCCACAGAAGCGTCAGCACGGAAGGACTTTACAAGATTAAAACGGTAAAAACTATTATTTCTTTGCTGAGAAAAAATATATTTCTTAGCTGACGTTATAGCACACGGGCTCCTGAGCTTAACCAAATGTGAAATCAGCTGGATTTAAAATCCGCGGTGTGGTTTATGAGTTACGGTATCTTGCTAACAAAAACAGTGAACCTCACAGCTAAATGCAGCTACATCCAGAGCAGGGGGCGGGCAGCGACAGAGTCAGTCCGACCAGAGGAGGCTTTTTTCGGACACATGAGCTAGAAACGGTCTGGAAGTGTCTCCCTAGCGGACAAAAGTGGTACTGCACCATTTTTTGGCCAAAATGAAAAACGGCGATATCAGAGCGAAAAATGGGTCTAAAAATATGGGAAAAATCCATAGATAATACGCTTCGGTGTATAATACACAGGACATTCAAATGAGCAAAAAAACTGCGTATTATATACCGACGAATACGGTAGGTAAACAACATGATATAAATGTTCATTGTTATGCTGATGAAACACAATTATATTTGTCCACGAAACCTAATTAATCCAATCAGTTAATTAAGTTGCATGTCTGAAATACATAAAAACTTGGATAACCCTTAATTTTCTGCTTTGAACACAGACAAGACTGAGGTTATGGTTTTTGGACCTGATCTTCTTAGGAATACATTTTTCAGTCTTTCACCCTCCTTGGATGGCATTAATTGGGCCTCCATTTCTAAAGTTAAAAACCTTGGTGTTATTTTTGGCCAGGACATGTCTTTTAACGCTCACATTAAAAATGTTACCAAAATGGCTTTCTTCCACCTGCGTAATATCACTAAGATTAGAAAGCTCTTGTCCAAAAATGATACAGAAAAACTGTTTCATGCATTTGTCACATCTAGACTGGACTATTGCAATGGTTTATTATCTGGGTGTCCAAAAACTTTTTTAAAACGTCTTCAGTTGATACAAAATGTTGCTGTCAGAGTCTTAACTGGAGTTAATAGGAGAGATCATATCTCTCCAGTTTTAGTTTCTCTCCATCGGCTCCCTGTCAAATCCAGAATTGAATTCAAAATCCTACTTCTAACCTACAAAGCTCTCAACAACCTAGCTCCATCTTGTATTCAAGATCTTATTGTTCCATATTTTCCCAACAGAGCACTTCTTTCTCAAACTGCCAGTTTACTTGTGGTATCTAGAGTTTCCAAAAACAGAATGGGAGGCAGATCTTCCAGTTATCAGGCTCCCCTCTTGTGGAACCAAATTGCAGTTTCTGTCCCACATTGTCCAGTTTTAAGACTGGACTTAAGACTTTCCTTTTTGCTAAATCCTATAGTTAGGGTCAGCTTGGGTTTCCTGAGCTGTCCCTTAGTTATGCAGCTAGGCTTAGACTGCTGGAGGACAAACTGACCACGTTTTCACTCTGCTACTGTCTTTATTTACCCCCAATTTACACTACATGCGTTCCGGCTCCGCCCCGCTCCGGTCCGACCTCCGCAGCAAATACGCACCCATTATAATCAATGAGAGCGTTTACACTGGCTCCGCACGGCGGCGGCGAGCGGACGGCAGTCCGTCAAAATAGGATCCCATCCTATTTCTGCCGGACGCCGGAGCTGTGCCGGAGTCAACTTTTAAAGATTACGTCGCACCAACAGGAAAAGGAACGAGCACAACATCCGTATTTACAAAATAAAATCACCACGGGCGGACTAATCCTAGCTCTATACGGATTTATTTGTACAAAAATGCTGTCAAACTATCATTTATGACTACACCTACAAACGCAATACAAGAAATAAATAAATAAAAAAGTATTTTATTCTGAAATGTAATAGATCACATCCTGTCGCTCAAACCATGTCCTGTCGCTCATATCTCAATGCAAAAAACAATCAAACAGCGAGGCAGTCTCTACTGTTGTTCTCCTTCCACCGAATGAATTGTTTTGTTCTGACTTCATTATTTATCACTTGATTTATCGCGCGATCTCGCAATTCCCGCGCATGCGTCTCGGAGCAGCGCATCCAGGCGGACCTGAGCTGAGTGGAGGTAGTGGAAACTGGACTTTGAGACGCTCAGCTGCGACCTGCGGAGCGGAGCGGAGCCGGAACGCATGTAGTGTAAATTCCGGGTTACTCTGCTCAACCTGTTTAGTATTTGTAATTATTTTTTATATCCTTAACTTGTGTTTTTGTCTTTCAGGTACACCTGCACCTAAATCTGGACTGACCATTCTGTGTTTGTTTGTCTCTCCTTCCTGTCCTCTCAACCAGCCGGTCAAAGCAGATGGCCGCTTGTCCTGAGCCTGGTTCTGCTGGAGGTTTTTTCCTTTTAAAAGGGAGTTTTTTTTCCTTTCCACGGTTGCCACTGTGCTTGCTCAGGATGGGAGACTGTAATGAAGCCAAGATTCAACTTGTCTGCTGGATTCCTTAGATAGAAAACTTTAATAATTTGCTTTGCTATGTACAGTATGTGAATTCTCCTGTAAAGTGCCCTGAGAAAACTTTATTGTGATTTGGCACTATATAAATAAACTGAATTGAATGAATAAATACATGTGCTTCACTGATTCCTACAGAAGGGAAGCACGGTGGCTCTGATGGTATAGCTGTTGACTCTCACCAACATGGTTGCTGGTTCAAATCCCAGTCCGGGGCCTTTCTGGGTGGAGTTTGCATGTTCTCTCCGTGCATGCGTGGGTTTTCTCCGGGGACTCCAGTTTCCTCCCACAGACCAAAAACATGCATGTTAGACTGACTGGTAACTCTAAATTGTCTCTAGGTGTGAGTGAGAGAGTGAATACTGTAGTTTGTCTCATTTGTCTCTATGTGTCCCTGTGATGGACTTGCGACCTGTCCAGGTGTCCCCCACCTCTAACACAGTGATAGCTGGACATGGGCACCAGTGACCCCCCACGACCCAAAAAGGAAGAAGCTGGTAAACTATAATGGATGGATGATTCCTACAGAAGCTGAATCATGTGGTTTTTCCAGAAGAGAACTGTTTAGCCACACATCTTGTCAACTGGAGTCAAGAACCTTTGCTTTTCTTCATTAACAGAAGCCCTTGAGATTAGAGTTTATTATAGTTTCAGCTCATCCAGTTCTGTTTCAGTAGATTCCCCACAGCACCACCCTGTGATCCACCCACCCACCCCTGCTGTGTTTGCCTCACCACGTGTGTTCCTCGCACCAAGGTGAGCAGGGAGCGGCACATGGGCAACAGCACCAAACTGCAGTTCAGGTTCAGCACCGATGCAGACGCTCGGCTGATGCACAGTCCAAGCTGACAAACATGGAGACAAAAACAACAAGAGCACACGTTGTTAGGCAGGTTGTCATGGCAGGGAGACACACTTCAGACACTGTTCTTTTCAGGTTTGAATGATTCAGTCAAAGCCAGCTGACAGCTTGAGGCACGACTTCACCACAGACATTTATTGGAAACCACTCGTGTCTTCCTCAGAGCATTCAGTCACTGGATGTTACTCATTTGAGGCGATGGCATTAATTACAGTCAATCATTTGGTGACATAAATCTTGCTGTGTTATTGGTAACAGCTGGGGAGGTATACATTCTAAATTAGGGGTGCAGGAAAAAAAAAAAAGATTTTTTTTAAAGAATCGAGATTCTTAGTCCTGGCGATTCAGAATTGATTCTAAAAGCCCCAAAATCTTCTTTTTTTTTTTTTACATTAAAACCCAAAAGATAAAGGAAATAAAACCATATCTCATAGTATATGAAAGAATACATAAAATAAAAGGAAGCAGAAAGAAGGAGAAATGTGACCCGAACCAGTGACCTCCAGGACCCGATAAGGATAAAGCGGGTAAAGATGATGGATAGATGGCTTTTGTTTAAAAGATTTATCAAACAAATCTTTTAAACAAAATCCATCCATACACATTTGAAACATTGATGAATGCAATATGATTTTGAAGTCTATTTTATTTTGAGTTAAATGTTTATGCAATACAGTAGGCTGAAATCTTTGTGATGGACTGGAGACATGTCCAGGGTGTCCCCTGCCTCTCGCACAGTGACTGCTGGATATAGGCACCAGTGACCACCGGGACCTGATTAAAGCTGCTGCATTGTATTCATACACCCATCTGCTCACAATTCAGCCTGCTGTATTTACAGTATACTGTATTATTTGACATTATTAATGTTTGCTACAAGCATACATTACTGTTTTAAATAAATGTTTTATTTGTTTACATTATTGTTTAATCTTTTCATGATTTCAATTGAAAATTGTTTCAGAATCGAAAATCGTTTCTGAATCGAAAATCGATCCTGGAATGAAAATCGTTTTAGAATCAAAAATCGATTTTTAATCGAATCGGTGCATCAAAAATCGGAATCGAATTGATTCTCCAGACACTGAGAGATTCGCACCCCTATTCTAAATGTCTTTAAGAAAATACTAAAAACAGGAAACATGGAGGCAAATCTGAGCCATCAGACCTACACATACATATTTTTAAAATGTATTATTAATAGTTGGGTTCTAGCAGGAGAACATATTGAGACAACGTGCAGAGCATTTGACGCATACTCGAACAATCAGATGTTTTCATGCAGAGCCTCTCGGTGGAGTTTTGCGTCTCAGAAACGCAGCAAGTTCAAACCGTTTCCAGGAAGCACCGTGCACTGCAGGTACTGTCACCTCTCATGTTCCAACACTTACTGAAGACTGTGCGTGTTAGAGATGAAGGTGCGCAGATCAAAGTGAGCAGAAGTTTAAATAGAGGTTAGAAGGCGGCTCTAAAAGTTTTCCTGAAAACTACGAGCTGACTCATCAGACGAGCAGCAGGTAGCCGGTCCAGCTAAACGCAGAGCCCCCCACGGTTCATCGGGACAGAAGACCTCTGCTGGCTGCACAGCTGACTGAAGTGTTGAAAAGCAAGAATGAAGCAGAGAACGGGCCCGAGCTTGAATCCAAATATAGCAAGTTAAGAGCCCTACTGTTTAAAAACTTCCTCCTGACATCTAACACAGCTTCTTAAAGAACAGCAGCTGAAGGCATCTGATATCCTGATTTCTGTGCATCCCTAAACATTACACACAGGTGGAAAAGATAAGAAACTATTTGAAGTATTAATGCTTTGAAATACATCTCTCACACAGCACACATAGACACTCATAAACTTGAGCCCTCCGGCGAGGCATTCAGTCGACCCAGCGGCGTGCCCACACTTGCCCCCACTGTACAGGCAGCGCAACAGTTTGCACACGCTGTTCACTGCCACTTCTCATTGTTTCATGCAGCTCTGGCGGCACGTGTTGCTCTTCTGTTACTTTTTTAAAAAGATGTTAACATATGAATGTGGTAAAGAAGTGAAAAAGAGAGTCCAGGCAGGATGGAGTGGATGGAGAAAAGTATCAGGAGTGATTTGTGACAAAAAGGTGTCAGCAAAGGTCAAAGGAAAAGTTTACAAGACAGTGGTGAGACCAGCTATGTTGTATGGTCTGGAGACAGTGGCATTGACAAAAAGACAGGAGAAAGAACTGGAAGTAGCAGAAATGAAGATGTTGAGGTTCTCCTTAGGAGTGACAAGGATGGATAAGATCAGGAATGAGATCATCAGAGGTACAGCACATGTTGAACAACTGGGAGATAAAGTTAGGGAGGCCAGACTGAGATGGTTTGGACATGTCCAGAGGAGGGACAGTGGGTATATTGGTAGAAGGATGTTAGAAATGCAGCTGCCAGGAAAAAGACAAAGAGGGAGACCAAAGAGGAGATATATGGATGCAGTTAGAGAGGACATGAAGGTAGTTGGAGTGAGGACAGAGGATGCAGAGGACAGAGTGAGGTGGAGGAGGATGACTCGCTGTGGCGACCCCTGAAAAGGAAAAAGCCGAAAGAAGAAGAAGAAGTTAACATATGCTGTACATTCACTGAATCTGGTTTTAACACCTTGTTGCTGTAAATACAGCATAACGTTTTGGATTGTCTTGACCTGTGTTCAATACGTTGCACAAATGACTCTTCACTAGAGGTGCATGATATTGGATTTTTGGTCGATATATTGCCGATATGTTAAAACTTATTTGGCCGATAACTGATACCAATATTTTTTTTCCTAGACCTGCTGCTTACAGATACTACACAACTCTCTCTGCTGTGGAATTAAAATACTACATTATTCTGCATGGTCTTTGTCAGTTTGAACTGCTTCCAAATGCAGATGCCAAAAAGGGGGCTGAAAATGTTGCAACACTTAAACTTGGATTATGTTTAATGTCAAATGTATTCATGACATTTACTCTCTCTAACACAATGACAACACTCAAACAGTGCAAATTTGTAAATGTTCACAAATCTAAAAGCACGTAAGTAGTAGTGCATTAATAGATATACTTGACAGAAGCCCAATACGTGGTTGTACAATCTTTATATATACGGTATATATATATACAGTGTATATATATATATATATATATATATATATATATATATATATATTGTAAGAGGAGGTGAAGAGACGACACAGGAGACAGGCTGCAGAACTTCACCTTTTAATCAACTCTTACTAAACTGGCGGGAACCCGCCCAACACTGCTTTATATACCCACATAACATCCGGTCCTCTGGACCTTTCACAATAAAAGCATCCTGTAATACATTCGGTCCACTGGGTGTGAGTAGAGCCCCCTAGTGGTCCACCACACACGCCCCCCCAGAACACCCAGTAAGGTCCATCACTAGTCCCGCATTTTAGGTTTGATCAAACGACCAGAACGGCTGAACCTGGGCCCTGCAGAACCAGTCTGATGAAGTGGAGGGCTACGAGGAGGGTCTGCAGAAGATTCGGGCTCCAATGGACGTTGAGAGTTTCCGGAAGAAGGACCGCCGTCCGTTAATAATGTGGATGGAGGTCTGCCTCTGCGAGGAGCTTGGGCCGTAACAACCTGATCATCTGACATAACATGAGCTGGTTTAAGCCTATCAATACAGACAGTCTCAGTACGACCCCCTAAATCCAAAATGAAATGTTTCGGACCTGGTTGAAGAACTCGAAACGGTCCATCATACAAAGGCTGTAGTGGTGTCCTGTGTGCATTGTGTTTGACAAAAACAAATTTAGAGGACTCCAGACTCTTAGGGACAAATGACTGCGGTAAACAATGGTGTACCGGACCGGGGACACGAAAAGGGGCCTCCTGAGGTGAAAGATGGAGCAACGGTGGAGCGAACTGTGGTGAGGGTACCTCAGGTAAAAACTCACCGGGGACGCGCACAGGCTGACCGTAAACCATTTCAGCCGGGGAAGAGCTCAGGTCTTCTTTGGTTGCGGTACGCAACCCCAACAAAACCCAGGGAAGGCGGTCAATCCAGTTGTCACCGGTCAATGCAGCACGAAGTGCAGCTTTCAATGACCTGTGAAACCGTTCACACAAACCATTAGCTTGGGGGTTGTAAGCGGTGGTCCTGTGAACGTTAGTCCCCAGACCCTTGGCCATGGTAGACCAAAGCTCCGAAACAAACTGCGGGCCCCTGTCCGATGTAATGTCTGAAGGGGGGCCGAAACGTGCAACCCAGGTAGACAAAAAGGCCCGGGCCACCACTGCAGATGTTGTGGACGTCAGAGGAACCACCTCTGGCCACCTGGTGGTCCGGTCTATCATAGTCAGCAGATGAGTAAAACCCTGTGATGGAGGCAGAGGGCCTACTAGGTCTACGTGCACATGATCAAACCGCCGACTTGGGATGGGGAAAGGTTCCAACGGTGCTTTGGTGTGCCTGTTGACCTTAGCACGCTGGCATGGAACACACGCTGCTGCCCACTCCTTAACTGCTTTACGCAGACCGGGCCAAACAAACTTTGAGCTGACCAGTTTCACAGAGGCTCTAACACCTGGGTGAGAAAGGGAATGTAAGGAGTCAAAAACGCGGCGTCGCCATGAAACTGGAACCAGGGGGCGGGGCCTGCCTGTAGATACGTCACAGAGCAGGAGAGGACCTCCGTCATTCACCTGCCTTTCCTCCAACTCGAGGCCTGTGGGGCCGGACTGGAGCTCGAGTATTTCTGCGTCGCTACGTTGGTCCGCAGCCATAGCAGAAAAATCGATGCCAACGTACACGGGAGCGATCAGCACCCGGGAGAGACAGTCGGCCACCACGTTGGATTTTCCAGCCACATGCTGAATGTCTGTAGTAAATTCAGACACCGCTGCGAGGTGGCGTTGCTGGCGAGCAGACCAGGGGTCAGAAATTTTTGACATAGCAAACACCAGGGGTTTGTGGTCAACGTATGCAGTGAACTGGCGGCCTTCCAGGAAAAACCTGAAATGGCGTGTAGCCAGGTAAAGCGCCAGCAACTCTCTGTCAAAAACACTGTATTTCAGCTCATTGTCCCGCAGCGTACGGCTGAAAAATGCAAGCGGCTGCCAAACCCCGGAAACCTGCTGTTCTAACACAGCCCCCACCGCAACATCAGATGCGTCGGTTGTTAAAGCTATTTGCGCCGCTGGGGATGGATGGGCCAAAAGGGCAGCAGTGGCCAGTGCAGCTTTAGCATCACCAAATGCCTGTAGGCGTTCTGGTGTCCAGTCCACGCTGTCGTTGGGCTTTTTCTTTTTCAGCGCTCTATAGAGCGGACTCAGCAGTTGTGCTGCCCTGGGGAGGAAACGGTTATAGAAGTTAACCATTCCCAAAAACTCTTGTAGCGCTTTAACAGACTGGGGCTGTGGGAAATCTGACACCGCCTGCACTTTATATACCCACATAACATCCGGTCCTCTGGACCTTTCACAATAAAAGCATCCTGTAATACATTCGGTCCACTGGGTGTGAGTAGAGCCCCCTAGTGGTCCACCACACACGCCCCCCCAGAACACCCAGTAAGGTCCATCACTAGTCCCGCATTTTAGGTTTGATCAAACGACCAGAACGGCTGAACCTGGGCCCTGCAGAACCAGTCTGATGAAGTGGAGGGCTACAAGTCCGTGAAGATCCACAACTTCTCCTCCTCCACCATAACCCTCAGCACTGGCTCTCCTCAGGGATGTGTGCTGAGCCCCCTTCTGTTCACTCTGCTCACATATGATTGTACAGCCACACTTCCAGGCTGTCATATTGTTAAGTTTGCAGATGATACAGCGGTGGTGGGATGCATTACAAACAATGATGAGTCCAGCTACAGACAGGAGGTGGAACACCTGGAGAGCTGGTGCAAAGAGAACAATCTTCACATGAATGTGAAGAAGACAAAGGAGATGATTGTGGACTTCAGAAGGAACAAACACACCCATGCCCCACTGAAAATAGGTGGGTCTGCAGTGGAAGTGGTCTCCAGCTACAAATACTTGGGTGTACACATGAATGATAACCTCAGCTGGAGCAACAACACCACCAGCCTGATCAAGAAAGGTCATCAGAGACTCTACTTCCTCAGACGGCTGAGACGAGCTGGTCTGAGCAGCCCAGTTCTCACCTCCTTCTACAGGTGTGCAGTGGAGAGCATCCTGTGCTCCAGCATCAACGTGTGGCATGGAGGCTGCACAGTTGCAGAGAGGAAAGCTCTACAGAGAGTGGTGAAGGCTGCACAGAAGTCTGTTGGAGTCAGTCTCCCCACAATCACAGACATTTACACCTCCAGATGCAGGAAAAGAGCCACCTGCATCATGAAAGACCTCACTCATCCAGCACACTCACTCTTTGCCCCACTCCCCTCAGGACGGAGGTTGAGGAGCATCAAGTGTAGAACCACTAGACTGAGGAACAGCTTCTACCCTGAGGCTGTTAGACTCATGAATAAATAAAAATAAAATAAACACTGCAAAATATCACATCATGCTGATGCTGATCTGTTTTCTTGTTGCTGTGTTCATCTGTGACCATCTGCTCATACAGACTCATGTTCGTGCTGCTGTTTGTAATGATGTTTTTCTATTACTCTAGGGCTTAGTGTA
>JBBPBX010013998.1:30725-51554 GCA_038048925.1 Garcialebias charrua | reverse complement strand
GTGTGTATTTGTGGAACAATATCTGTGTCCTGGCTGTCTTCAGACCACACTGGCATGGCGAAACTTGCCTGTATAAACGTCCTCATAAAGCTGATAGATAGACATATGTATGGATCCCCCATTAAAGTTTTACTACTAATCAGTATGGATAGCCTGCCCGGCGATTGGCTGGCTGAGGACTCCACACACACCATTCATCCATTCCATGTATGCAAACACTAAAAATTCTGAGCTGTAATACCTGTTAACATATTTTAAATGCTTGAACACGTACATCTCTCCATACAATTAGCATTCACTCTCTTATTTATCAACAGACTGATTTCAAGGCTTAGTTCCAGAAGTTCAAAAGATATACTATCCAGTCAATGACCAGATATAGTTTTTGTCTTTTGCTGTTTCTTTTTAAGATAATGGTCCCATTCATGGTAAATAACGATCATGCTACAACATAAAAAATATCTAAATGACAGATGTTTTTGCAAGGTGGGGCCCCGGTTCAAATCCTGGTCCGGGGGCCTTTCTGAGTGGAGTTTGCATGTTCTCTCTGTGCATGTGTTAGTTTTCTCTGGTTACATTTCCTCCCACAGACAAAAAAGATGCATGTTAGACTGATTAGTAACTCTCAATTGTCCCTGGTGTGAGTGAGAGAGTGAATGGTTGTTTGTCTTGTTTGGCTCTATGTGTCCCTGTGATGGACTGGATACCTGTCCAGGGTGTACCCCGCCTCTCACACAGTGATGGCTGGATATGGGCACCAGTGACCACCGTGACCCGAAAAGAAGAGGTGGGTGAAGATAATGGATGGATGGATGGATGGATGGTGCTTTTCAGGTGAGTATTACAAAAACAAAGGGCTTTCTATTATGTGGTAGAGCATGATAGGTCCGCACTGAATATGCGCATGAATAAAACTTGTAAAGTGAAGTTGGGGGTTATTAATATAGTAATAGTGTATCATGGTCCTGGGAGGAATGTGGTGCCAGCATTTGCAGTGTTTTAATAACATGGGGCCGCACGCATTAGCATGTCTTGGTGATTGAATATTTGAAGCAGAACTGGTCATGCCAGCCTCATGCCTAAGCAAACACCATGACTAAGACAATGTCCTGAACACAAAGCTAGTCAAATAGAAGCACATTTGAAACCTGTCAACTATATTTATGCATTTATTTTTAGGAAAATATAAACTATTTATGTTATTGTTACCACTTTACAATAAGGCTTCCCTTGTAGATGGCTAATACATTATTTATAGCAAAGCTGGGCACCGCTAATTAAAAAATTAGTTCCACAATTTCTAAAACGCTTATTAATTTTTTTAGGTCCACAATTTCAAAAGCACAAATGTCTTATGAAAATTAGGGGAAGCTAATCTAATCCGCTATTTATATATTTCTATATTATATATATATATATATATATATATATATATATATATATATATATATATTTATATATATATATATATATATTTATATATAGCCGGCAGCGTTATCAATATTTGCACTACACTGCCAACTGAAAAGTAACAAAAATGATCCTAAAAGGATGAAATTACAAAAATCAAAGGATTTATTTAATACTTTACGTACATATATTCTATTCGGCCACGAAATTAACAAAAAATAGAATGATCTTTTAATCCCTAAAACCACGTTTAAATCTCAAATACACGGGTGTGTCGCCACCGCATTTATACATAGTAACCCAAATACATAAAACTAACGACTCGCCGTCGAATGGTCGACACAAAACGCACAATAAAATACTCCGGCCACGTTAATTTGGCTTGAAACAGCTGGGTTCTCTAAGGATTTCCATTAGTAACCCAGCACAACCAACCAGCAGACACAGTTAGCGTCTATAGCAGGGGTGTCAAAGTCAAATACACAGAGGGCCAAAAAAACAAATTTGCTACAAGCCAAGGGCCGGACTGGTTCAATATTTATTATAAGGGGGTGATATAAGATTTTTCTCTTCTTTCTGCACTCTTTTCATTCATTGTTTTCTTTTTGATTAACTTGTTTTATTTCGTCTCTTTTAAATGAATGAATAAATTAATTAAATTAAAATCTGCTAAGTTCTTGGCATAAATCAACACAGACATGTTCCTGCTTTTAGTATTTTACATTATTTTATAATATAGTTATTTATAACAAATATATTATAAATAACCCTGATGCATGCTCAATATTACAGTATATTATACATTAAAGGTGCTATGTGTAACTTTCTGTAGAGCGCAGAACTTAGAAATATTTTCAACAGGCAAAGCATTCTGATCCCTCCCCCTCAGAGCCTTATATGGCTCTGCTCCACCTTGCTCTGCTGAAATTCAAATTCAAGCTCTGTTTTTTATTGGCTGATTCAAATTCAAGCTCTGTTTTTATTGGCTGGTTACAAACTCTGTTTTTATTGGCTGGTTAACGGCGGGTCACTCTGTGTTTTTAGTGTTTTTATAAATGCTGATAGAGAAGCAAGGGGACTATAGTTTTTTTCAGAGATTACTTTGTCTAACATCAGTCTGTCAGTAGATAGTGACAGAGTGAAGAAATGTGTTAAAAATGTATTGTTAGAAAAGTTACAGACTGCATTACAAAGTTACATACAGTAGTGCAGCTTTAATAATAATAAAAAACTCCACTAGATAATTACTAGAATAAATATTTCATAATAATGGTGTGGAGAGGATGGCTATAAGGGGAGAAGGGAGGCCATCACCCAAAAAAAAAATATATTTTTTTTTCAAATCATCCAGGGGGCCATAAATAATGAGTCCGCGGGCCGGATCTGGCCCGCGGGCCGCCACTTTGACATATGTGGTCTATAGGTAGTCAACAGATTTAATGAAAAGTAACTAAAATACATAAAAATAACGACTCACCGTCGAATGGTCGACACAAAACACACAATAAAATCCTCCGGCCACGTTAATTTGGCTTGAAACAGCTGGGTTCTCTAAGGATTTCCATTAGTAACCCAGCACAACCAACCGGCAGACACAGTTAGCGTCTATAGGTAGTCAACAGATTTAATGAAAAGTAACTAAAATACATAAAAATAACGACTCACCGTCGAATGGTCGACACAAAACACACCTTAAAATCATCCGGCCACGTTAATTTGGCTTGAAACAGCGGGGTTCTTTAAGGATTTATGAAGACACCGAGCGCAGCCAGCTACAGAATTAGCCCCTGAGTTCAACTATGACCCGGAAGATGGAATAGTCCATTTTTAGTAGGGGGATAAAGAAATCGACCGTTTTTTTATTGCGTATATTTAATGATCGTTTTCATCGTAACTATAATTATTTTTATGTTAAATGTACATTAACAAGCATGAGCAATGTTAGTGATGTAGGTGACTGCACGGGGCGAGGCGGGGCCGGGGCCACTGCTGAAATGGGACCCCCAGGCATTTACCTACATGGTAGAGCCGAGTCTGTTCTCAGCTCTGCCCCCCCTCCCCCTCCAACCCTCCCTCCCCCCTCCAACCCTTCCTCCTCTCTGCTCTTACGGTGGGGAAAAAGGTAAAAAACAAGCAGCATAAGAGCTTGTAAATAAGTTTATTGGTTTTTACTGATAGATAATTAGTTATTAGCGGTACTGCATTTTAAATAAAAATAGCACAAATCCGCTTATGAATTATAAAAGTTAGTCAATTCACAAAAACGCTGACAAAAAGTTTAGGTCCACTGTAAGCGGAATAGCGCTTTAGCGCTCTCTAGCGTTCATCCGCCCACCTTTGCTGGTAACTATTTTTAAGCTAAGACTGAGCCACAGACTAAGTATAATGACATCCTGTATTTATGTCTGTTGTTACAATTTAAATGTGCTGACGTATTAAATTGAAAGAAAGTGAAATCATGTCAATCAAGTGTAATGGTGTTAATTTAGTTGATTTATTCTAAATAAATGGTAGTGTCTTTGGCACACCAAACTACCGTATTTTCTGGTGTATAGGTCGCACCTGTGTATAGGTCGCATTGTCCAATTATCACCAATAGATTGGAAAAATCCCTAGATAGGTCGCACTGGTGTATAGGTCGCACCTATGTTTAGCTCTGCTGCAAATGTCTGCCACAGGAGCGCACAGCAAGGCTTTTAAGAAGATTAACACTTAAAACAATTATTTGTTTGATAAAAATTATAGCAAATATATGTCTGAGCAGAACTTTTCCTTAATAAATGAACGTAATTGTGAAATGAGCTGGATTAAAAAATTTGTTTCACCGAAAGTGATAAAAAGCCATATATAGGTCGCACCTGAGTGTAGGTCGCAGGCCTTGAAAAAAACATAAAAAGGTGCGACCTATACACCGGAAAATACGGTAAGTTAACGTGTCCATTGTCACTCTATGGCTTCTGTTTTACTTATCCATCATAAAAATCACAGAAATATTGGGTAAACGGAAAAAGAAAAGAATCCGTGAAATTACTATTCAATCTGAATAAGTAAATTAATTAAGGTAAAGAGGTCAGTAGTAATATTGACCTCCCTAAAATCTTTTACATCTGGGTGGCACCGTATGTGTTTAAAGACACAATATTGTGGCTCCCTCAGGTTTCCTTCAACCACGATGTCCACTCAATGTTTCCTCACAGCCTCAAGCATCTGGCTGCAGTGAGGGCAGGACTCGGGGGATTCCAACGCTATCTTAGCGTGCAACATCCCCAGGCAGACGGGACAGGCCTTGTGGGTGTCTGTCGCCGAAAGGGAGTAGCCGCAGTCGTTGGGGCAGGCCCGGGAGCTGGGGCTCGTTGGCCTGCTGGTCTTCTTAGAATTTTTGGGTTATCGCTTTCCCTTCTCTGGAGCCATGGCTGAGAAGAGTTGAGCTCGTTAGCAGTGCTAATGTGGTCCGGAGACATCTTCTTCGTTGCGTCGCTTTCGCTGGCTAGCCTGCTAACTCGTTAGCAGGGTAGCGGTGTGACGCAGTTAGCACCGTCGAGCGAAGCAGCTGCAAAGAGAGAAGAAAAAACCTCGAGGTTAAATTAAAGAGGCTGGACTAGCTTTCGCTAGCCCAGCAACACGCAGGAAATTTCTCTGTACGCTCAGTGTAGGGAGCGAGCTCACCTCCGGTCGAGCGATGTAGCTACAGAGAGTCCCACGAAGTTCAGGTGTAAGCGAGGTGAAGGGCAAAAAGAGGAATTAAGATGGGTGCATGCAGGGGCGTTCCCTGGCATGTGCGAAGTGTGCGACCGCACAAGGCGCCATCCAGCAGGGGGCGGCATAAGAGAGACTCCGCTCCTGTTTTTTTTTTATTTTAATCTTTTACAACTTTTGTTTCAACATACAACACAGAACACCTCTACCGCGCTGCTCCTGAGCCCCCCCGTCCCCCCTTCATTTATTCACATGTCCTCAGTTTAATCACCGCAGCAGTTGCGTGCGGGGGAGGGGTGCATTTCCTCAACCCAGGTCCGCCCCACTTTTACTTTCGGTTTTGTTACGGAGGTGACACTACGTGCGGTCAGTGGAAAGATGGAAGGAAGGGAAAGTGGTGGTGCAGAGAAGAGAAGGATTAAAAAGGGAAAGGCTCTGGAAACAGACACAGCTAAATGTGCAAACATTGACACATGTTTCATTCAAACAGCTGCAGTTTGTAAATGTGAGAGATCAAACAGGTAAGACATGCTGTTGAACTTTACTGCAAAACACAGTTCAAGTTAATTATCAAGTCAATGAATTTTGTGGTGTGTGGCAATGTGACATACTGTTATATCATTTAAATAATATTATATGAGTCTGGTGAAGACCTGCTCTATAAGAAAAGTGCCCTAGAGCCCTGTTCAACCCTTTAATGAAACTGGCCTGAATTGATCATAAGTATTTGTAAAAAGGGGAGATTTGTGCTGAGTTATGACAATTTTAAAAATGTGATTTAGTGTCAGGAGTGATGAGGGGATTGTTCCTGTCAGTATGAAGGAACAGGTGAGCTGTTGTAACTGTGTGTGAACAAGCATTAGTTCCAATATAAACACTTTCTAAACGAGTCAGTAGTGACTCGTTATATTTTTATCATTCAAAGTAAGATAGTAAATACATAAAGCCCACAATGAAAGGGAATAGTATGAAAGTTATATGAAATAAGCCTGCATATTTTACCATTGAAAATATATTAATTGGTTAAGTCAAAATGTGTTTTCCATATCAAATGTACTAAAGCTTTACAGATTATTGTCCTGATGCAGGCTCAGTAAATGTAGTCCTCTGGACAGATTCTTCTTTGTATCAAAAAGACTTCTTCAGTCTGAGGAGCTGTGACGAACACAGTCATCGTTCCTCCTTGATAGAGAGGAACGATGGTTTGAGAGAGGAGTAAAGGAGGCCATCTTTGTGAAAAGAAACCATCCATCATTAAACAGAGGTGGAGGCCTCCGGGTTCAACTGTCCCCCTCTTACAATGCTGTTATTGCTAGTATCTTGTTCACATAAAATATTTGATAATGTTCTTATAGAAAAAATTCTTGAATAATGTTCATAATGTGTTAATGCTACATGTTTGTCTCAGGCTACTTCTTGTTCTGCCATTAACTCTAAAATATTTATTGAATAGTTTATATATGTAGGTAAAACTAGATGTTAAACAACCCATTAAAATACACCAGAATGCAGGAAATGGCATCTATTTAATTCAAAATTTTCTGGGAGAGGACCCCCACTGGAAACCTAGATGGGGGGGGGGGGGCATTGGGGTTGCTCGCACAGGGCGCCAAATAGGCTAGGACCGCCTCTGGGAGCATGCGTCTTTGTACCAAGAGGGCGGGGCCTCTGTGGTGACGCTGACGCCCACCTGCCTTGTCCAAGGCGTGATTGTATTACTTCAGGTGAACCGCGCAGCGGCGCAATTCTCATAGCTAATGTGTTGCACCGAGTGAACCTGACTGATAAGGGAACAGGGTTTTAATGTTCTTTGATGGCCATGAAAGAAAAAACACCCACTCTACTCCGACCTTCTGCTTCTTTTATTCAGCCGTGCATCCCCGACCGTTAATAACTATAAGCAGTCAAAGCTTAATTAAAAATGTCAGGGTTTTTCTGGGTTTTGACCTGTAATTACTGTTAACTTGTCAAATCGGGTGGGGTTCGGAAATGATGGCTGGGGCTGGGTCGGATTGGATTTTTGGGCCCCAATGCAACTCTAGGCTGATGGTCCTTCTTTATCATGTGAACAGCTTGTTCTAAATGTCAACAATAAACTGGTTGATCCATAAGAAGGTGCTATTTATAAAACTGAGTTTACTGCAGCTCCTCAGGGTGATTTCACACCTGATAGTCCAGTAGACTCGGTTTGATTGGGAACCAATATTCGTAACATTTATTTACATTTTCAGCTGGTGCAGTTTGCATTCACACTGCACTGAGTCAGTCGAGCCAACCTGTTCCCCCCTTCGCCTGTGGTGGTGCTGCAGCAAGAACTACTGAAGGAAATGACACAGAAACCTCTGAAGAACACACTTCTTCTGGAAATAAAAACAAAAACGGAGTGGCATCACATTTTAGCGGTTTTAGGATTTTGGTTTTGTCATTTTTTAACAATGGATTCAGCATCAGCGGAAGATGAGGCAGAAGAACATAGAAAATGTTGTTTTTCACACAAGACGGCAGAGACGGCTCCATATGAGATACTGTATGCATGTTTGTTTGCACTGCGCTGTAGTCCACTTCCTGCTTTTGGAGTGGTCTCTGGTCCACTTGCATTCCCAATGTATTCGGACCGTGCCAGAGTTCACTTCAACCGAACCGAGAGACCTAGGTTTTTAGGCGGACCAGCGTTCACTTTTTTGGTCTGCATCAGAGTTCGATTGATCATTCACACCTCCCCAAATGAAAGGGGCTTTCTAGGCAAACGGACTAGAGTTTGATTAAAGTGGACTAAACAGGGCTGGTGTGAATGCACCTTCAGACTGCTGACGTATTTTGGATAAAAGAAAAAACGTTTTCAACATTTTTAAATTTTTACTTTAATTTTTTTTTAACTTTTTGCATCCATCCAGAGGGCCTGACTTAACTTTGTAAGATTTTTTTAACCTGGATTATTAAGCATGCATCAGAATATGATTGTTTTTCTTTTGTCAGTTTAGTTTCAACACTTTATTTGTCTTATTGTTGTTTTTTGTGATCAGATCAAACCATAACACAAAAGTCGTGAAAAAAAAAGTAACCTCTTCAGCAACTTTCACATCACCTTTTTATTAACCGAAATAATTTACACACCCGGTGAGTCTAAACTGTTCCTGGCATAGACGGTCATTTCTTAAGAATTAATCCGTTATTTCTCATTCTGAAAAGAGGAATCAGAAAACTTGTTAATTTTTACAGACATTAAATAAAATGAGAGGATTATAAAAGTACTTTTCCTAGAAACAAGGCTTTACACTTCATGTAAAGCAAGACAGAAAATTTTGTTTTCTTTTGAATATTTTTGAGCTTTAATTTTTAGATTAAATTTTATATGTGATGCATGCGGGATTTAACTCTATATTTAACATTCTGTAGAGGTTCTATTTAAAAAAAACTTTATTTGTGTTTTTTAAAATTGTAACAGTCGATGAATATGTGTCCTGCGTTGATGCGAAAAACTCATCGCTTCACTTCTTTCTTCCTGTCAGACGCCCTCTTCGTCACTTTTCCCTCCTGCCTCCTTTCTCTGTCCTTGAGCTGAAAATGAAGAGGTAGGCAGCAATGAAGAGACAGATATTGGTTTGACACTCTGTAACATCTTTTTTTGTGAGCACCAAACACATTCAGAGGAGCGTGTGTGTGTGAGAGTGTGTGTGCGTTGATGAAAAAAAGCAGTGAGCTGACTCAAGGTTGCTGTTGCTTATGAAACTGGTGAACTATCTGGCAGATTTCAATGGACATAAATGAACATGAGAACAACAGAGAGGGAAAAGTGATGTGGTGGGCTAACAGTTGCTAGGCAATCTCAGTAACCTTGATCTGTACGTGGCGCTCTTACTACGATAAACCAAAGGTGTTTTCACTCCCTGCAGAGCTTCGTTACAGCCGCCTCACTAATTAGAAAATACTCACCGTGTTTTCTGTAATGTATATGTAAAGCTCTTTGTAGTCATAATCATACACAAGTTGAACAGAGCAGTTTGTTATTAGGGAGGTTGGTAATATGTTTAACCTGTTGCACATCAGTCAGGGATTGCTGCTTCTGTCAGACGCACTTTTCAGTAACATTAGATTTCTTCAGTTTGTGGCTGAGCTGTAATTTATTTATTTATTGATTCATTCCAGACATGCGTCAAAAACCATTGCACGCCGCACAAGGCATATCAACATCAACACCAATATGAACCTGTGCATTCATACATATACATATACCTACACATATAGACACATACATACATACATACATACATACATATATATATATATACCTACACATACAGATATGCACATTTGAACACACAGAACCTCTTGCAAAACAAACCCACATAGGCAAATACATCTGCTTTGACTGAACACACACAAAATAAAAAACAAGTTTATACCCAGTGTGCACACACCTGTCCACGCACACATACCCGTGGGGGCGGCCGAGATGGTGTAGAGGCAGAGCAGCTGACTTAGGACTCAAAAGTTCCAGGTTCAATCCCCAGTCATTGCACATCTCGTGGTGTCTCTGATCAGGACACCCTATCTCCAATTGCTCCATAAGCCTCCCCAATAGCCACCCACTGCACCACATGAGTGCGTCCCAGGTGATGGTTTAAATGCAGAGAGCCAATTTCATCATTGTATGGGAACATACAGAGCAGTATTTCAAAGCTTAGCACCAATGCATATTAAATATCATGAAAATGGAACAGAGGAAAACAAAAGGAGGAAAGAGAGGACAAGGTTAATTATCTATACCTTTCCATCTTTGTTTTGGGTCTCTGAATTTGGTCAGTGTACACTGCCAGTCCAGCGATAGCTCCCCTGTAAACAAAGCACACATGTACACATTTGTTTATTAGCAACTAGCTAAGAACTAGCTAACAGCAATAAATCGTGGGCCTACACTTTACAAACAACTGCTGTTAACAAGAGTTTCTATTGAAATAAAAGTATAGACACCTAGCATCGCGTTAACATTACTGCAATGTAATGGGCAGTAATGAGTCAACATTCAGATAAGCCTACACACAGTCATGGATCATTTGAACAAGCAATAACAACTACTATAACCTAACAGCTTACTGTGCAACGTAATGACAGAATGTAACTGCTGTAACTTTTTCTCTCACTCAACACTTGCTCTTCTCAAGGGTGGACGTCTCCTCTCGGTCTCCGCTTTGCTTTTGCTTTGATCTTGTCTGTGAAACTGTCTGAGAGCCTCTCTTCTACAAAATCTTCTGAATCATAACTATGGACTTCAATTTGGTCAGCTGGTCCCTCAACACAACTGATAACATTTCTTCAAAAAGAAGACAGGCTGTAGGCGAGCCGATTTGCCCTGTTGGCATGCACACAGCTGGATATCTCATCGACTTGGAAGACTTGATGATGTGTCTATCTCTGCTGTCATCTGTGGATCTTAAGGACGCATATTTAATTGGATTTATGATAACTGGTTCCTGCTTTTTGGATTTGGCTGGTTCCTGGTCTATCAACACACAAGGAAGACGTCGGCAGCAAATCTGGACCTGGTCAGGCTGCCTGCCTTACATGATGGCTTGGTTCATGTCTCGAGAAACCCAGACTTTTGGCTGAATGGATTAGATCTCGGGGATTTTCTCAGGCACGTTCCATTGGTATGGTCATTTTAATTTGGACATTTCAGAAGCGAGTGGACCGACACAGACTGAAGGTAGATGTCATTAAAGTTCTGCCTGTCCCCCAAACAATCGTGTTTATCTGACATTCGGCTCCCTGACTGGCCTTGACAGGCCGTCTTATCCCAACACGCCTGTAGAAGTTTTGTAAACTTGACGCTCTCACCCCTCCCAAACCTTCTACTGAGGAATTCCACGGACTTTTCATAGGAGCCCAGCTGAATAAACATTCTGTCATCATTTCAGGTTTCTGGATTCACCTCTGGCCATCCTTGGCAGCCCCTTCTCACCCCCCCGAGTGTGCACAGATCTCTCCAGAGGGAACTACTGTATATGAACTGAGTGTTTTTATCTGAACTCTGCAGTGCGTCTGCAGGCTGGCTGCTCACCACCTTTGAGTTCCCCCCACCCCCCTCTAAGTAATGTTGGCGTCGTTATGTGCTTGTGTGCGAGTTTTTTTTTACATTACCACATTTTGACCTTCAAACAGAGGTCAAAAATGTGTTAGGATTTTTTTTTGTCTCCAAACCCTATGTGTCATTTTTCACCACTTTTATTGTCTGTCCAACAGAGCTCCCTTGTAAATGAGTCTTGGAGGCTCAATGTGACTTATCTGTTTAAATAAAGGTTGAATGAAAAGTAACTTTGCTGTTATACAATGTTTAAGGACAAAACTTATCAATGCAGAGCTTACCTGCTTACAGTAAAGGCTCCGGTATAGCTCTGCGTATGGCCGTACGCGTGTCCTTACGGCGTACGCGTGTATTGTACGCAGACAGTTCACCCCCAAAGCTCAGCGTTCATTCTCGCGTTCATTCTCGCGTACATTCTTGCGTTTTCGCACCAAATTCTTGACGTAATTTGAGCAGCTGCAGCGCAGAGCGTTTACCTACGGGACAAATTGAGGTCGCTGATTGGTCATTTGCTGATACGCCTACTGAATTGATTGACAGGTCGGGGGAAAAAAGGCGCGAGCTGGCAACTGCAGCCGTAGCGGTGTTCTGTGTTTATATGTTAATAAAAAGTTCTAAAAAACACAGGGAGCGCTGGTCCTGCTGCCCACAGATCAGACCAGCACACCAGGAAATCTGCAGAACCTCCCACAGCCACGCTGGACCTGAGTTTAATTCGCTCGTGACAAATTCATTCAATTCTCACCATTTCAGTCATGGAGTCAACGGAGGAGGAAGAGATCACTGCCTTTTGGCAAAAAACTAAAGAAAAGGCCAGATCAGGGATGAAGAAAGGGAATTTAATACATTTGTGTCACATACAAAAAGTTTGGCGCCGGGCAGTTTATTGTGCGACAACGCGTTTGCGTACGTGGTCGTAAAATTTGAGCTTTGTGAGTACATGCCCTGCAGGGCTACGCTTGTGGCTTTGCGTACGTATGGTGCACAGCGGCGTACGGCTGTACAGAGCTAAACTGGGGGCTTAAGGTGGTAGCTCTGATGAGCTGAAGTTGGTTTACGTGGCTACATTTGCTGACACTCCTACTGGATTGATTGACAGATCGCGTTGTGGATCTGACTCGTGAAAAAAATTAACAGCTGAAAAAAAATGTCTTGTATGACTTTATTCTCGTAATTTTACGATTTTATTCTCATAAGTGTACGACTTTATTTTCGTAATTGTACGACTTTATTCTCATAATTATACAACTTTATTCTCGTAATTTTATGGCTTTAATTTTATTTTTATTTTTTTTTAGCATGGCCCTAAAGCTCCATCGCAAATTAGGACTCAAGAATATGACGTTATATGGAAGAGGTGTGGTATTGCATGAGGAAATCTGGAGTGGCAGAAAAGTATGTTAGACTGGTACAGGACATGTATGAGGACAGCAGGACAGTGGTGAGATGTGCTGTGGGTGTGACAGATACCTTCAAGGTGGAGGTGGGATTGCATCAAGGATCGGCTCTGAGCCCCTTCTTGTTTGCTCTGGTGATGGACCGACTAACAGATGAGGTCAGGCAGGAATCCCCATGGACTATGATGTTTGCAGATGACATTGTGATCTGTGGTGAGAACAGGGAACAAGTGGAAGAGAACTTGGAGAGGTGGAGGTATGCTCTTGAAAGAAGAGGAATGAAAGTCAGTCGTAGTAAGACAGAGTACATGTGTGTGAATGAGAGGGAGGCCAGTGGAACAGTGAGGCTACAAGGAGCAGAGGTCACAAAGGTGCAGGACTTCAAGTACTTGGGGTCCACTGTACAGGAAAATGGGGAATGTGGTAAAGAGGTGAAAAAGAGAGTCCAGGCAGGATGGAGTGGATGGAGAAAAGTTTCAGGAGTGATTTGTGACAAAAAGGTGTCAGCAAAGGTCAAAGGAAAAGTTTACAAGACAGTGGTGAGACCAGCTATGTTGTATGGTCTGGAGACAGTGGCATTGACAAAAAGACAGGAGAAAGAACTGGAAGTGGCAGAAATGAAGATGCTGAGGTTCTCCTTAGGAGTGACAAGGATGGATAAGATCAGGAATGAGATCATCAGAGGTACAGCACATGTTAAACAACTGGGAGATAAAGTTAGGGAGGCCAGACTGAGATGGTTTGGACATGTCCAGAGGAGGGACAGTGGGTATATTGGTAGAAGGATGTTAGAAATGCAGCTGCCAGGAAAAAGACAAAGAGGGAGACCAAAGAGGAGATATATGGATGCAGTTAGAGAGGACATGGAGGTAGTTGGAGTGAGGACAGAGGATGCAGAGGACAGAGTGAGGTGGAGGAGGATGACTCGCTGTGGCGACCCCTGAAAAGGGAAAAGCCGAAAGAAGAAGAAGAAGAAGAAGAATATGACGTTTAAATTAAGCTGAACGTCCCATATCCTCTGGCAAACTACAGATAAAAGACAAGTTAGCAATTAAACCAAAAAAATCAAACAGAGACACATGCTGCAGACACATTCTGCACTGGGTCAGCAGACTCTGTCTCAATCTGGCAGTGATTGTAGATATTGACTTAAGTATCCCTCAGCTTCCCTCAGGGCTGTGTGTTGAGCCCCCTCCCGTTCACGCTGCTCACATGTAACTGCACACCTACTCATCCAGGCTGTCATATTGTAAAGTTTGCAGACAATACAGTGATGGTTGGATGCATCACAAACAATGAGTCTGACTACAGGCAGAAAGAACAACCTCCACAATCAATGTGAAGAAGATGAAGGAGATGATTGTGGATTTCAGAAGGAGCACCCCCAACCCCCGAATATAGAAGGCTATGTGGTGGAAGTGGTCTCCATTTAGAAGTACATGAGTGTGCACCTGAATGACAACTTCAGCTGGGGCAACAAAACCACCAACCTGATCAAGGAAGCTCGTCAGAGATTCTACTTCCTTAGGCAACTGAGGCTATCTTTAACTGATTGACAGGAAGCTCAACATTCTTCCATCCATTCATCATCTTTACCCGTTTCTTCATTTTTGGGTCTCAGGGGTCACCAGTGCCCATGTCCAGCGATCACTGTGCGAGAGGCGGGGTACACCCTGCACAGGTCTCCAGTCCATCACAGAGACACAGAGACACAGAGACAAACAACCATTCACTCTCTCACTCACACCTAGGGACAATTCAGAGTTACCAATAAGCCTAACATGCATGTTTTTGGTCTGTGGGAGGAAACTGGAGTACCTGGAGAAAACCCACACATGCACGGGGAGAACATAAAAACTCCACCCGGAAAGGCCTCATGACCAGGATTTGAACCAGGGTAACCTGCTCGCTGAGAGGCAGCAGCTCTTCCAAATGCGCCACCGTGCTGCCCCCTCAACATTTTTTATCTTTGTTGTCAGACTTTATCTGTTTAAACATTTTTCCTCACAAGAGTTTATTTATCATTGTTTGTTCTTGCAGTATAATACAATTTACCCCCAAACTGTTCAGCGAGTTCGGATGTTGTCAGTACATACAATGGGCGTTATCATCTGTTATCATCCCCATATATAGCGGTGAAACTGTCCAATCTACCTCCTAGCATGTTTGAAAGAACGTTATCAGCGTTGTTATCGCTGTGAGCAGGCAGCATGTTTCTGTAAACCCGGAAGTGTTGTGTTTTTGTTTTTTTCAGCTTATGTAACCGTTTTCCTAAACCTAACCTTAAACCTGACCCAGAGGACCAACCCTAAACCTAACCCCCTTACCTTTGTACCTAAACCTAACCAAGACCCCAAACCTAACCCAAGACCCTTTGCTCTAAACCTAACCACTAAAGACGGAGCCTGCTGTCATCGCTTGTAACAGTGACAACGTACCTTTAAATCTCCTAGGAGGTACAGGAGGGGCAATCTGACTGCTACGTATGGGGATGATAATAACTGATAAGGGCCATTTTATGGAAGATAACATCCGAAGCAGGTGAACTGTCCATGAAACAACTTTTAAAAGTACCTGGTTGTTGTAATGAACCCTTCAAAACACCATTCTCTCCTCTTTCTTTAATCCTTCCTTCTGCTTCGAACGGATTCTTTCCAGAAGAAGCTGTTACCAGAGTCCATGAACCACTCAGCCCACCTCACACACAATCCGAACCAAGGTTCTCACAGCCAGTCGTGCTAACTTTGTTAGAACTGGTCACAGACAAACCTAAAGTCCACTTTTCTGAGTGCACTTTGCTTTTCGTCCTCAGGTTGCTCATCAATTTTCCTCCCATCTAGCAGTCGTTCGATCTCCGCCGTAATCCCACCATCCCTCTTACATCTCTGTTTCTCAGCCTTCCATCCATCTCCCTCATGCCCCCTTGTTGCTCCTCTCCCAGTTGGTTATTAATGGTTTTAATTTAGTGGGAGGAAAGACCTTGGTGCCCAAAGAGGCGTTCCCGGTGCCCCTGGTGTGTGTTTGCGTGTGAGAGGGAGGAAGCAGGAAGGCCCCCCCACTCACCCCAGCTTGTTGCTGTGGAACCGAGCAGCAATAACACTTTGTCTTCTTTAACAGTGCTGCTCCTTCAAGGTGTTCCTCATCCTTCTCCTGTGATTTTATCCAACTCTTCTGTCTTCTCCTCTGCTGACAATCTCTTTTACTTTCCTTGATCTGTCTTGTTCTTTGTGTTACTTCACAACTTTATTACGGTGGAGAAAAATGTGCTGTCTCCAGGTTTACCTGCAGAGAGTCGAGGCCAGCAGCCTTCCCTGCGAGCCGCTTCTCCGAAAAGGTTGCTTGTTATTACTTGTGGTGCCATCGTTGTTGCCAAGCAACCATTGATGCGGTGTTGTTTGCAACATGTATCCCAGAGATCACTTGTCAGCTAGAGTTTGGTGTGATCTTTTCCACTCTTTACTATTTTTTTGTGGTTCTTCTCAAGGAGACACAACATGTTTTATGATGAAGTGTTTAAAATGCTGCAGAAGACAATGCATATTTGCTTAGATAAGATTTGTGTACAACAGGTGGCCCCCGACCCAAAGGCTGAGATCGGTTCAATAAGGAAAAGGTCTGTTGTTAAGCTCACTGACATTTAACCAAAAGGATCATCATTTCTAAATAAAACTGCAGCGGTTATTTGCTGAAGCTCTGAAGAAACATGAGTCTGAACCTGGTCTCTGATGCCCAGCTCCTCTAAGAAACAAACAGTTTTATCAGCAACAACATAAAACAAGCATAACATTGACAAATATATGTGTGTGTGTGTGTGTGTGTGTGTGCGTGTGTGTGTGTGTGTGTGTGTGTGTGTGCGTGCGCAGCGGGGAAGGTCTCAATGATCTGTGCAGTTTTATTTACTTTCAAATCACATTTGATCAACTCTTTTCCTCTCAACTCAAACAGACTAATGAGAGGTTCAAGGACAAATCACAGGGTGAAGTTTTACAGATTAAGATCGATGATTGACAGTCACTCTTCCTCTCAGCACGTAGCTGCAGAGGCTGCTCAACAAATGCCTGATGGTCCTAGTGCCTGCTGCCACACAAACTGCAAGAGGAGATATTTTCACTTTCACATTCATCTCCATCATCCATCATTTCCATTTGTCATCCATCCAACCATCATCCATCCATTCCATTCATCATCCATCCATCCATTCCATTCATCAATCCATCGTCCATCATTTCCATTCACCATCCATACATCCATCCATTCATCATACATCCATTCTGTTCATCATTCATCCATCACCCTAGTCTACTCTGCCTCCGCATGATTTTATCTTAGATCTTAGTTGATATTATCATTATTTTTAATTGATTTTATTATTGATTTTTGTTGTTTTATCATTGATTTTACTTGATTTTATCACTTGTTTTTATTTGATCTTTGATTTTAATTGCACTTTGTAGCACTTTGAGATTTTTGTTAATGAAAAGTGCGTTTTAAATTAAATTCATTATTATTATTATTATTATCACCCTTCCATCATCTGATTCTGGACTCAGATATCAGAGAAAGCAGCTTGAGGAGGGACGTACAGACATCTCTCTCCATAGCCACCTCTTCCAGCTCTTCTGGGAGGACTCCAAGGTGTTTTCAGACCAGCTGAAAGACATAGTGTCTTCAATCCCGATACTTCCTTAGAGTCTCCTCCCAGCTGGACATGGCCATACTCCTCCTTATGGAGGCGTCCAGGGTCAATCCTTACCAGATGTCTGAACCACCTTAACGGTCTCCTCTTGATGTGGAGGAGCAGCAGCTCTACCCAGATTCTCTCCTGGAGGTTTTGTTTCCACTTTCATATGTTTTCAGGAACCTCATCCAGAATCCTCCTGAGATTTCCCAACTGATAAGATCCTGTTAGATGACCACACAGGTTTCAGATCTTTGTTCATTGATTCAACTCTCACAAACACACAAGAAGAGGGTATCAAGCAGGCGAGCTCGCCAACAATATTTTCCTAATTTGACAGTTGAGGATGATGTGATTTGATTTGAAGTGTGTGTGTGTGTGTGTGTGTGTGTGTGCAGGCATCATTTTTAATGATGGCAGACATACGGAGAGAGGCAAGGAGGCAAAAAGCTTTTATGTTCCTCTTGAGTGTGGGCCTGAATCTGTGTAAAACTGAAACAAAGTGTGTTGTGTTTGTGTGTGTGAGATAGAGAAGAGAAGCAGATCAGAAAGACAGATGGGTAATGTCAAACACTTCGTAACTGTGAAGCTGAAACTTCAGTTTTAGATCAGATTATTATTTACAGTAACGGTTGGTGAGACGAACAACTGAGGTGCTGAAAGTTATGCTTCTACGCGTTCCGAGTCACAAAACATGTTTCTACTTTTAATTATTGCTGCAATTTCTCAGAGGTTTTCTCCCCACAGAAACTAGACCTAGACCACTTCTTCTTTTTCTGTCTCTTTCCTGTCCTCTCTAACCGCAGAGAGTCGAGGCAACCAGCGGCCCTTCTTTATTCTGGTTCTGGTCTGGTTGTGATGGAGATTTCTTCCTGTTAAAAGGTAGTTGTTCCTTTCCACTTTCAAAGGTGTGCTACTCAGGCTGGCAAATTGAAAAGAGGTGGAGAATCAATGCAATCTACTGCTTCCTTAGTTAGATAACTTGTACTAAATGGCATTTTATAATAAGTGACAGACAGTTAGGGATGTCATCTGGACAGATAATGGATGATAAGGAAACCTGATGGTGGAATAGTGAAGTGTGGGAAGCTATTCAAACAAATATGTTGCCCAAGAAGAAATATGTTGAGACTGAAGAGAAAATACAGGAATAAAAGGAGTTGCAATGTAGAGCAACGATGGAAGTGGCTAAGTTAAAGCAGAAGGAATGTGATGAGTTGTATGGGAAGCTGGACACTAAATAGGGTGAGAAGGACTTGAACATGCATTCGTTCACTAAGACATTTCAGGTGGTCCACCATGAACCAAGACATCAGGGATGTTGTTTCTGCCTGTTCCATCTGTGCCCACAACAAGAGCAGAAACCAACCTCCCTCTAGCCTACTGCAACCCTTATCTACCCCAAGTTGCCCATGGTTTAACATCTCCATCACTGGACTACTACTATCTGAAGGTAACACAGTTATTCTTACAGTAAATGACAGATTTTCTTTCTTGGAGCAAACCTCTGGCTTGAGTAGAATACACCCACAGCACTCCCTCACATCCTCAGCCACTGGAATTTCACCTTTTGGAGCATTCTGGGGTAACGTGTTACCTCTGATTCCCAGTCAGGAGTTGAGGAAATCAGTACCCTCTGTCCAGCATCATTTCCACAATTTTCAGAGAGTTTGGTGACAGACAAAAGAGGCCTCATTATGCATCGCTGACCAAGATTTCAAACAATGTCAATCACTATAGCTCCATAGCACCTACTGATCAGTCAGAAGGTATGGCTCTCCACCCATGACATCATTTCAAAGGACACCCCAGGAAATTATCTCCCCATTTTATAGGTCATTTTCACTTCATAAAGGTCATCAACCTCTCTGTGGTCAGACTCAAATTACCCACCGCTATGCTCATCCATTCCATCTTCCATAAGTCCCAAATAAAACCTGTTTCTGAGAATTCTTAGTGCTCGCCTGCTGATCTCTATCCGCTCCTCNGTAATCATCCTGGTTTCATAGTCAATCACATCCTTGATGTATGATGCAGAGATTGGGGTTTCCAGTACCTGGTTGACTGGGAGGGATGTGGCCCCTAGGAGAGGTTTGAATTCCCAGGTAATACATTTTAGATCAAAGCCTCAGCTCATCATTTTACAAGGCTCACTCCAAGAAGCATCTGAGATCACCTAGTGGTGATTCTTGAGAGGGTGTACTGTGGGATTCCAGTGTTTATTCTCTGCAGGTTCCTGAGTTCTGGGCAGCAACAATGAGCAGCAGCTGTGGTTCATTTCATCTGATGAGCTCCAGGGTGGAAGAGTTCCTTTGCCTGCTGGATCATTAGATCCCAACTGGTATTGCTGTTGATCTCCTAGTTTTTCTCTAAATGAAAATTTATAATTTTTTGTTGCTTTGCTGTGTTTTCTAGAACCTGTCTCCCTGAGACCAAATCCTGGATTACCTGTTTTTCACCTTTGTGCCTCTGAGACAAGCCCTAATGATCTCCCGTGATCATTAACTTTGGCATCAAATTGTCTATCTGCTCCTCCGCCGCTCACCTCCTGCCTGCCTACAAATCTTTATGGAACCACCGCCATAACATCAACCCCTTCTTGGCACTGACCATACATATCTGGAATTATCCACCCTCCTCTCCTCTAAGAAACCTGATAGGAAAAATATCTGTTCATAACCTCACCACTAGCTACCAGAAACCATACTTACCTTTCTTCCTCCTTTTTCAGATCCTCCAAGTGCCTGCTGTAAATATTAGAACACTGTAAATAAATTCACTTGCCTTCCACTATATCTATGTTTACATGCACAAAATTCTTTGACCAGACTGAAATGTATTTGGATAAAAATAATCCCAATGTATTACATGGGCACAATCCGTTCTTGACAAGCATTTAAATGCAGCAGGCTTTTATTCAGAATAGAAGTACTGACATGTGCAGAGCGGTAAACTTTCCTTTAAAAACCACGGAAGAAAAAGTTCTACTTCTGGTTTACTTCGGTGATGAACACAACATGGACCTGCGACAGGTTTTAATGACGATGGAGACTTTACTACACTCCTTGATTGAGCTACAGGTAATGCAGATAATTTTGAGCTCTTTCCAAGTTTCTAGTAGAAGCGTTGTGTCGCTCACTGACCAATTTTGCTTCCCCAACATATTAGCATCTAGCCAGGCAGAAATACGTGAGGTAGACATAGGTCGCACATGCGCAGTCAGGTCAGTTTTCCACAATTGGAATAAAATGATCAGATTAAGTGTTTACATGCACACCATTCGGATTACAAATCGCCATAAACCACCCCTCTCATTCGGTTTACAAATGAATTCGGATCTAGCTGAGTCAACAAAAAATAATCCGAATGGGATGTTTACATGATGCATTTTTATTTTGAATGGTCGTTTCAGCTCCTCCCTGGGCTGCCACCTTACCGTGATGGAGGGGTTTGAGTTTCCCAATGATCCTAGGAGCTATGCTGTCAGGGGCTTCATGCCCCTAGTAGGGTCACTCAAGGCAGACAGGTCCTAGGTGAGGGACCAGACAAAGTGCAGCCCAAAGACC
>JBBPBX010013998.1:20240-30655 GCA_038048925.1 Garcialebias charrua | reverse complement strand
GGTGGCCGGGCTTTTACCCATGGAGCTGGGCACAGCCCGAAGAGGAGACGTGGGTCCCCCTTCCCATGGGCTCACCACCTGTGGGAGGGGCCAAAGGGGTCGGGTGCATTGTGGAATGGGTGGTGGCCGAGGGCGGGGACCCTGGCGGTCTGATCCTCGGCTACAGAAGCTGGCCATTGGGACATGGAATGTCACCTCTCTGGTGGGGAAGGAGCCTGAGCTAGTGTGTGAGGTTGAGAGGTTCCGGCTAGAAATAGTCGGACTCACCTCAACGCATGGCTCTGGCTCTGGAACCAGTTTCCTTGAGAGGGGTTGGACCATAGGCGTAATTTACACGGGGGTTAGGGGGGTTTTGACCCCCCCAATAATTTGATCCGGTCATTTAACCCCCCCAATAAAATGAAATCATTTCGTCATTATACATATCTTACATCAATAATTGATTTTCTTTATTCATTCAAATTTTTTAGTAAAATTGCTGCATGTTTTTAACAAACTCCCTGAGGACTGACCCCCTCCCCTGCAAATAATTTGGTATCACCCATCTCACCGGCTACAGGAAGTCACGTGAGTCACGGAGCTGCTCATGAAGTTGCCCAGAAGTTTCTACATGCATGTGTTCGAAAAAGGCCTCCTTTGGTCGGACTGACTCTGTCGCTGCCCGCCCCTTGCTATGGATGTAGCTGCTATTAGCTGTGAGGTTCGCTGTTTTTGTTTGCAAGATACCACTCATAAACCACACCGCGGATTTTTAAATCAAGCTGATTTCACATTTGGTTCAGCTCAGGAGCCCATCTGCTGTAGTGAGGTAAGAAATATATTTTTTAAGCGTTTATTTAACTAAATTTAAAGAAACAAAGCTCCGGTTTGACCCGCCTGGCGCCTGCATAAAATTCAGCGAACTTTTTTTTTTTTAAATCCAGCTGATTTGAACATTTCGTCAAACTCAGGAGTACGTCTACTATCACCCATAAGTCAGCGAAGAAATACTGTATATTTTTAAGCGTTTATTTAGCTAAATTTAAAGAAAGAAAGCGTCCGGTTTGACCCGCCTGGCGCCTGCATAAAAATCAGCGAACTTTTTTTTTTAAATCCAGCCGATTTGAACATTTAGTTAAACTCAAGAACACGTCTTCTATAAAGTCAGCTTAGTAATATATTTTTTCTCGCAAAGAAATAATTGTTTTTACCGTGTTTCTTTGTGAAGTTCTTCGTACTAGCTGGGTCCTGTCGCCGCCATCTTGATCAGGACAAAGCTGACGCGTCGCGTGGAGATGACGCGTATACAGCAAGAGAAATTGAATATGATGTCCCATTAAGTAAAGCAGAAATAAAAATAATTGTTAAAGATAAAATAAATGATATGTGGCAGGAGAGGTGGGATTTAGAGGAAAGAGGAAGACATTTACATAACATACAGAAGGAGGTACTCCTAAGTGACGATAGTAGTTTCATGTCTAGGAGAGAGGAAGTATGGATTAAGTTGAGGATTGGGCACACTACATTAAATAGTGGTCTAAAGATAATAGGAAAACATCCATCAGGTGACTGCTCTAATTGTGGGGTACTGGAAGGAGTGGAACATGTGTTGATTTATTGTAAGAAATATAATAAAGAGAGGAAGGCACTGGAAAGGGTAATGGGGAGTTCGGTGACAATGGTTACTTTATTGAAGAAAAATCAGTCACAGGTTATAACTAAAGCATTTGTTAAATATTTGAAAGTTACAAAATTAGCTGAAAGGATTTAATTTTATTTTAATTAATTAATTAATTAATTTATTTATTTATTTATTTTTTGTTGAAAGTAGACTCTTGAATTACATCTCCGTCCGGTTGATGGCGGTAATGCACTGAGTTTGTAAACTGCCAGTAAACACCATCGAAGAAGAAGAAGAAGAAGAGATGACGCGTATTAAACACTGAAGCGTATAGTGGACAATTTTTTCGTGTTTATTGTTAATCACAACCCCCCCAATGTTAGACCTAAAGTTACGCCCCTGGGTTGGACACTCTTCCACTCTGGAGTTGCCCCTGGTGAGAGGCGCCGAGCAGGAGTGGGCATACTTGTTGCCCCCCATCTTGGTGCCTGTACGTTGGGGTTCACCCCGGTGAACGAGAGGGTAGCCTCCCTTCGCCTACGTGTGGGGGACGGGCTCTGACTGTTGTTTGTGCCTATGCGCCAAACGGCAGCTCAGATTACCCACCCTTTTTGGAGTCCTTGGAGGGGGTATTGGAGAGTGCGCCTCCTGGGGACTCCCTTGTTCTACTGGGGGACTTCAACGCTCACGTGGGCAATGACAGTGAGACCTGGAGGGGTGTGGTTGGGAGGAACGGCCCCCCTGATCTGAACCAGAGTGGTGTTCTGTTATTGGACTTCTGTGCTCGTCATGGATTGTCCATAACGAACACCATGTTTAAGCATAAGGGTGTCCATATGTGCTCTTGGCACCAGGACACCCTAGGTCGCAGTTCGATGATCGACTTTGTTGTCGTCTCATCTGATCTGCGGCCGCATGTCTTGGACACTCGGGTGAAGAGAGGGGCGGAGCTGTCAACTGACCACTACCTGGTGGTGAGTTGGCTCCGATGGTGGGGGAGGATGCCGGTCAGACCTGGCAGACCCAAACGTATTGTGAGGGTCTGCTGGGAACGTCTGGCAGAGTCTCCCGTAAGACGGAGCTTTAACTCCCACCTCCGGGAGAGCTTTGAACACGTTCCGAGGGAGGCGGGGGACATGGAGTCCGAGTGGGCCGTGTTCCGCGCCTCTATTGTCGAGGCAGCTTATCGGAGCTGTGGCCGCAAGGTTGTTGGTGCCTGTCGTGGTGGCAACCCTCGAACCCGGTGGTGGACACCGGCAGTGAGGGATGCTGTCAGGCTGAAGAAGGAGTCCTATTGGGCCTTTTTGGCTTGTGGGACCCCGGAAGCAGCTGATAGGTACCGGCAGTCCAAGCGGCATGCGGCTCGGGTGGTTGCTGAGGCAAAAACTCGGGCGTGGGAGGAGTTCGGAGAGGCCATGGAGAATGACTTCCGTACGGCTTCGAGGCGATTCTGGTCCACCATCCGGCGTCTCAGGGGGGGAAAGAGGTACGAGACCAACACCATTTATGGTGGAGGTGGCGTGCTGCTGACCTCAACTCGGGATGTTGTGAGTCGGTGGGCGGAATACTTCGAAGACCTCCTCAATCCTACTGGCACGTCTTCCACTGAGGAAGCGGAGCCTGGGGACTTTGGGTCGGGCTCTCCAATCTCTGGTGCTGAGGTCACCGAGGTGGTTAAAAAGCTCCGCGGTGGCAGGGCTCCGGGGGTGGATGAGATTCGCCCTGAGTTCCTTAGGGCTCTGGATGTTGTGGGGTTGTGTTGGCTTACGCGACTCTGCAATATCGCGTGGACATCGGGGGCAGTTCCCTTGGATTGGCAGACTGGGGTGGTGGTTCCCCTATTCAAAAAGGGGGACCGTAGGGTGTGTTCCAACTATAGGGGGATCACACTCTTAAAGTCAGAGTCAGAGTCAGAGAGTCTTTATTGTCATTTGCACCGCATGTGGTACATGTGATGAAAACGAGATTATGTACACGAGGTCCCAGTTACATCCAACAACAAATGAAAGAGAAAAACAGTAATAACATCTAGAACTAACTAAGAAAAACATCAACTAGTAATACACTAAGCCTAATATAGTGGGAATAAACAGCAGCACGAACATGAGTTTGTATGAGCAGATGGTCACAGATGAACACAGATGAACACAGCAACAAGAAAACAGATCAGCATCAGCATGATGTGATATTTTGCAGTGTTTATTTTTTATTTTATTTTTATTTATTCATGAGTCTAACAGCCTCAGGGTAGAAGCTGTTCCTCAGTCTAGTGGTTCTACATTTGATGCTCCTCAACCTCCGTCCTGAGGGGAGTGGGGCAAAGAGTGAGTGTGCTGGGTGAGTGAGGTCTTTCATGATGCAGGTGGCTCTTTTCCTGCATCTGGAGGTGTAAATGTCTGTGATGGTGGGGAGACTGACTCCAACAGACTTCTGTGCAGCCTTCACCACTCTCTGCAGAGCTTTCCTCTCTTCAACTGTGCAGCCTCCATGCCACACGTTGATGCTGGAGCACAGGATGCTCTCCACTGCACACCTGTAGAAGGAGGTGAGGACTGGGCTGCTCAGACCAGCTCGTCTCAGCCGTCTGAGGAAGTAGAGTCTCTGATGACCTTTCTTGATCAGGCTGGTGGTGTTGTTGCTCCAGCTGAGGTTATCATTCATGTGTACACCCAAGTATTTGTAGCTGGAGACCACTTCCACTGCAGACCCACCTATTTTCAGTGGGGCATGGGTGTGTTTGTTCCTTCTGAAGTCCACAATCATCTCCTTTGTCTTCTTCACATTCATGTGAAGATTATTCTCTTTGCACCAGCTCTCCAGGTGTTCCACCTCCTGTCTGTAGCTGGACTCATCATTGTTTGTGATGCATCCCACCACCGCTGTATCATCTGCAAACTTAACAATATGACAGCCTGGAAGTGTGGCTGTACAATCATATGTGAGCAGAGTGAACAGAAGGGGGCTCAGCACACATCCCTGAGGAGAGCCAGTGCTGAGGGTTATGGTGGAGGAGGAGAAGTTGTGGATCTTCACGGACTGTGGTCTGTCTGTTAAGAAGTCTAGTACCCAGTTACAAATAGAGGGGCTTAGTCCAAGTGTAGATAGTTTGTCTATCAGAGTTTGGGGGATCATGGTGTTGAAGGCAGATGTGAAGTCCACAAAGAGCAGACGCACGTATGAGTCTTTCTGATCCAGGTGGGTGAGAGCAGTGTGGACCACGGAAGAAATGGCGTCCTCTGTTGATCGGTTCTCACGGTATGCGTATTGATGAGGGTCCTCATTGATGTTGACGGTTGCCTTGATGTGGGACATGACCAGTTTCTCAAAACATTTAGCGACTATCGGGGTGAGGGCCACTGGTCTATAGTCATTCAGACCAGTCACTGTGGAGCTCTTTGGGACTGGGATGATGGTCGCGGTCTTCAGGCAGGTGGGAACTGACTCCAGTGCAAGTGAGGTGGTGAAGATGTCAGCCAGCACCTCACAGAGCTGGTCCGCACATTCCTTCAGAACTTTCCCTGGGATGTTGTCTGGTCCGGTTGCTTTATGAGGATTAATCTTTCTGAGACTGCCTCTCACTTCTGCTGCGGACACCCTGAGATGCTCTTCATCTGGTGATGAGGTGAGTCTGGTGCTAGCTGGTCTGTTTGGATCATCAAAACGTGCATAAAACTTATTGAGGGCATCAGGCAGAGATGGGTCCCTGGGGCATTGTTTGTTTTTGCCTTTGTAATCTGTTATGCATTTAATACCCTTCCACATGCTCCGTGGGTCTTGTGAGGTGAACTGTCCCTCGATCCTCTGTGCATACGTGGCCTTGGCCTTCTTAATGCCATCCTTCAGTTCATTCCTGCTCTTTCTCAGCTCCACTTTATCTCCTGACTTGAATGCAGTGTCTCTGGCTGCTAGCAAGGCGTGAACTTCTTTATTTAACCAGGGTTTCCGGTTCGGGTAGGATTTCACATATTTTTTTATGGATACATTTTCAGAGCATGTACTGATGTAACCCAGGACTGAGGAAGCGTACAGTTCCATGTCCACTGAACTTCCATCAGTGGCTGCTTCTCTGAAAACAGACCAGTTTGTCCTCTCAAAACAGTCTCTCAACATGGGGGAACTATCTTGAGGCCAGATTGTTATTTCTCTTTGTTCCGGCTTTGAGCGCCTGAGTGGGGGGAGTTCTCTTGGGGCCAGAATCAGAGAGTCGTGGTCGGAAGCTCCGAGCGGTGGGCGTGTCTTCGCCGTGTATGCCCCCTTTACATTTGTGAAGACTTGGTCGAGCGTTTTATCTCCTCTCGTAGCTGTGAAGACGTTCTTATTGAAGGCTGGGAGGGAGACTTGAAGATCAACGTGATTGACGTCCCCGCAAACAATGAAAAGCCCCTCAGGATATTTACACTGCAGCGAGGTGAGTAAGTCATGAATTTCTCCCTGGGCGTCATTAGCATTAGCATCAGGGGCTATGTAAATAACGCTGATTAAGATCACTGAATAGTCACGTGGCATATAATGCGGCCTACATCTAACTGTGATCAACTCCACGGCAGCTGAACAAGCTCTTTTTATCACAGCACAGTTCGTGCACCAATCTTTGTGTACGTAAATACAAACACCGCCGCCTCGCGTTTTCCCCGTAGTCTCGGTGCACCGGTCTGTTCTGAAAAAGAGCCTGTCGTCCAGCTCGTAAACAGAGTCTGGAGTCTCCTCAGAAATCCACGTTTCCGTAAAACAAAGCACGGAGCATCTTCTCATCTCCTCCGACGTGGTCACCCTCAAACGAAGTAGATCCATTTTGTTGTCGAGCGAGCGAACGTTAGACAGAAAAAGAGCCGGCATCGGGGGTTTACCGGTTTTAGCGTCTGCCCGCAGTCTCGTCATAATTCCTGCACGGCAACCCCTCTTCTTTCCACGAGAGCACCGCTTCCTTTTCTTTCCCCTGGGGCGCATCTGCTTCCAGAAGGACGTTTTTAGCAGCTCCAATCTTCCGAGTTCTGATTTGAGTTCGTTGCTGATTTCAGCTGTGCCCTGTGGTAAATCCGCTCCGATTCTTAACAGATCAGTTCGGCTGTAATTCACCCGCAAAAAACGCGCAGAGTCAGGTACAAAAACACTATTAAAATTACTAAAAGCTAGAGATGATCCGGGAACTCGTGAAGCTGCGGCTGCACTGAGCGCGGCCATCTTGGAAGAAATTAAGCCTCCCTGGTAAGGTCTATTCAGGGGTTCTGGAGAGGAGGGTCCGTCGGATAGTCGAACCTCGGATTCAGGAGGAGCAGTGTGGTTTTCGTCCTGGTCGTGGAACACTGGACCAGCTCTACACCCTCAGCAGGGTCCTGGAGGGTGCGTGGGAGTTTGCCCAACCAGTTTACATGTGCTTTGTGGACTTGGAGAAGGCATTCGACCGCGTCCCTCGGGGGGTTCTGTGGGGGGTACTCCGGGAGTATGGGGTACCAGGCCCTTTGATAAGGGCTGTTAGGTCCCTGTACGACCGGTGTCAGAGCTTGGTCCGCATTGCCGGCAGTAAGTCAGGCTCGTTTCCGGTGAGAGTTGGACTCCGCCAAGGTTGCCCTTTGTCACCGATTCTGTTCATAACTTTTATGGACAGAATTTCTAGGCGCAGCCAAGGTGTTGAGAGGATCCGTTTTGGTGACCTTAGAATCGCTTCTCTGTTTTTTGCAGATGATGTGGTCCTACTGGCTTCATCAGTTCGTGATTTACAACTTTCACTGGAGCGGTTTGCAGCCGAGTGTGATGCGGCCGGGATGAGGATCAGTTCCTCCAAATCCGAGGCCATGGTCTTGAGCCGGAAAAGGGTAGCATGCCCTCTCCGGGTCGGGGAGGAGGTCCTGCCCCAAGTGGAGGAGTTTAAGTATCTCGGGATCTTGTTCACGAATGAGGGAAAACTGGAGCGTGAGATCGATAGGCGGATAGGTGCAGCGTCCGCAGTGAAGCGGGCGCTGTACCGGTCTGTCGTGGTGAAGAGAGAGCTGAGTCAAAAGGCAAAGCTCTCAATTTACCGATCGATCTACGTTCCCACCCTCATCTATGGTCATGAGCTTTGGGTTATGACCGAAAGAACAAGATCTCGGATACAAGCGGCTGAAATGAGTTTTCTCCGCAGGGTGGCTGGACTCTCCCTTAGAGATAGGGTGAGAAGCTCAGTCATCCGGGAGGGACTCGGAGTAGAGCCGCTGCTTCTCCACATCGAGAGGAGCCAGTTGAGGTGGCTCGGGCATCTGGTTAGGATGCCTCCTGGACGCCTCCCTGGTGAGGTGTTCCGGGCACGTCCCACCGGGAGGAGACCCAGAGGAAGACCCAGGACGCGCTGGAGGGACTATGTTTCTCGGCTGGCCTGGGAACGCCTTGGGATTCCCCCGGAGGAACTGCTCCAAGTGGCTGGGGAGAGGGAAGTCTGGGCCTCCCTACTTAGGCTGCTACCCCCGCGACCCGACCCCGGATAAGCGGAAGAAGATGGATGGATGGATGGATGGATATAATTGCAACATTGTAAAAAAAAGACTCACACGCAGCTGGATATCTCATCAACTTGGAAGACAAAGTGTCTATCTCTGCTGCCATCTCTGGATTTTAGGACACATTTATAATTGGATTTACGATAACTGGTTCCTGCTTTTTGGATTTAGCTAGTCGCTGGTTTATCTAAAAACAAGGAAGTCGTCGGCAGCAAATCTGGACCCGATCACGCTTCTTGCCTTTGTGATGGCTTGGTCTGTGCCTGTGTACCCAGACTCAAATGCTTTTAGCAGAATGGATCAGATCTCATGGATTTTATTCAGGCACATTTTTTTGGTGTGGCCACGTAATTTGGACATTTCTGAACCCAAGTGGACCAACACAGACTCAAGGTAGATGTCATTATGTTCTTCCTGTCCCTAAAACAACTGTGTTTATCTGAATCTGGCTCCCCCGGCTGGCATGAAGGCCACCTTATCTGAATATGCCTGGAGGACATGTAATCTAATGCTCTGACCCCCTCCCCTCGAGGAATTTCCAACTGTTCAACCAGAGGAAACCAGCTGAATAAACATTATGTCATCATTTCAGGACTCTTGGATTCCCATAGGCGTGTCCTTGGCCATTCCCCAACATCATTTGAGAATGTTTACGGATCTCACTGGAGAGAACTGGCTGATTATTTCAACCTTATCAGAACTCTTACAGTGTCCTCGAGTGCACCCTTGAACATTGCTCACTGCTCTCGTCGTCGTCGTCCTTCCCGCAGAATGTTTACATTTCTATGAACTTATTTGTGCAAGGTGTTTTTTTTATATTGAAATTTTTCTTCTCAGGCAAGAAGAAAGATTTTAATAGGAATTTTTTTCACTTCCAATTCCTAATGTGTCGAGTTTCATTACTTTTTGTCTGTTTAACAGATCTCACTTGTAAATGAGTCTTCTAGGCTCAATGTGACTTATCTGTAGAAATAAAGGTTGAATTAATGAAAGAAAGGACTTGAAATTCCAAGTTTCAGACTTGAGACTTGACTTGACCGTCTTTACTTAAGTCTTGACTCGGGACTTGAGGATAAAGACCTGAGACTTACTTGAGACTTGCAAAACACTGACTTGTTCCCACCTCTGCCTGGAACCCCTTGCAGGTAAGATCCTGGTGTTTTATTATTTATTTATTTATTTATTTATTTATTTATTCATTTTACATTTTGTAAAGAAAAACATTTTTTACATTGTAACAATACAATGAAAGAAGACAAGAAAAACGTAAAATGAAAGGAGACAGGGAGAAGAAAAAAATCTTATTATACCTGCCCCTTTTTTCTATAATGATAACAACAACAAAAAAAAAGCGAGATCAATAAAATAACTCAATCAAATATACAAATTTCCAAGGCACTCAACAGTGATACAAAATGTAAACTATTTACAGAATTTGAATACACATTTGCAATTTGGCGATTTGAGTATTTAGTATTTAATTAACATATTTGCTTTGATAATTTTTTTAAAGACTATAATGGATGTTGTAGATTTAATTACATTTTCTAAACTATTCCACAAGTCAACACCTTGTATTGAAACACACCGTCCTTTCAAACTAGTTCTGTATTTTGGCTTTGCAAAAATCTCCATTCCTTTCAGGTTGTAACAGCTCATTCTTTTTACAAAATGCACTTGAACATTTAGAGGCAATGAGTTTTTATGAGCTCTATACATTACCAACAAAATGTTATAATTTACCAAATCATAAAACTTAAGCAACCTAAGTTGTTTAAACAATATATTCGAAGGATGGCAGTAGGGTTTTCCCGCAATAGTTCGCACTGCTCTTTTTTGTAAAATAAATATAGGGTTCGTCAAGGTTTTGCACGCCTTTCCCCAAACCTCTATACAGTATATCAAGTGTGGAACAACTATGGCATTATAAAGCAAGTATAATGCTCTTTCATTCAATAAATCCCTAACTTTATACAAGACACCTGTGGATCTAGATATTTTAGTTTTAACCGAGTTAATATGCTGTTTCCAAGTGAGCTTGTCATCTATCACCACTCCCAAGAATTTCATTTCACTTACTCTGGTTATTTCAAAATCATCAATTTTTAGAGAGAAACCCGTAGTGTTTGTTTTTTTACTAAATAACATGTATTTAGTTTTATCTAAGTTTAATGATAGTTTGTTTAATTTGAACCAGTTTTGTAAGTTAACAAATTCCATATTTAAACATTCAGACATTTCATTTAAATCATTACCAGAATAAAAAAAGGTAGTATCGTCAGCAAAAAGTATACTTTTTAGACTTCTGGACACCATCACTAAATCATTCACGTATAAATTAA